>JAHZMW010004510.1:0-39056 GCA_027743745.1 Alloscopus bannaensis
AGGCATTCGGTTTGGTTAGAGGTTAGGTTTGAACAAGGTATTCGGTTGGTATTGGATAGGTTAGGTTAGGTTTGAAAGTGTCAAGTTCTCACTACATGAGGAGACGGATGAAATTATATAAACTACGAAGGTTTCTGGGGATCAAGGTTACCTTATAAATGTACTTTTCCACCGTGTTACATGGCGATTTTCCAGTATTATTCTATAGAACAACATGACCTTTATCGAACGTTTGAGGTCCGATAGGGTTGGTTCCACAGCTTTGCTCCAAACAAAACCAGTACCATTCGATAGGGAATGAAAAATTCTACCACCCTACCAAATTGTATCAAAATCGGGTCTACGGGGGTATTCCGGTTTTGTTCCATAGATAGAAGCAAGATTATACTTTTAAAATCAGTCAGTAATATCAATAAATGTATTTTGACACTACTTCAAAATGATGGTTTTTATGAAATGAAGGCATTGACAAATTCACATTACCCAAACAAATTAATAAACAACAAGGATCACCTTGTGGTAACACAGAATAACAATTCCAAACAAGTGTGTAAAAATGTTGCCGGTATACTCAGTGGAGCATGAAAACTGCTACAATTTCAAATGTACAGTACACAGTACTTTTGAGGAACAAGGAAAAACCCATTTGTATGTATGCTAATTGGATATGTGGTTTGCGACTGCATTCTTTGTTTCAAAGTCAAATAAACGTTTTGTAACATACCAATGGGATGAGTGTTTGTATGGATATGCACTTGAAATGACAGTTTACAAGTAGCAACGTAAATGGACAACTTGAATTGACATAATCCATGGTGCGGCTACGTTATACTGATACATACACTGCTCATATAACAAAGGAAATATGAATTGTTATCATATTTGTAGTGCTGGATAGTTAGAGAACGACCCAGTTTCAATTTTAAAGGTATACCTTTACAGTAATACAGTCCATTGGATTTGCCACTGTACGTGTTGAGCATGAATTGCACTGCTTAGCTGCAGTCGTGTTACAAAGGTTTGGATATGAAAACGACTGGTCCCATGACAAATTCAACTGAATTAGCCATTGCAGACAAATTACATTGGACAAAGTACAGTTTAGAGGTTCATACCGGAGAGTGTACCGGTGCAAAGCGTATTGTATTCTTTGTTATGCGTGCGACTGCCTGTTCAAAGGTGTACTGGTCCTGTAAACGGCAGTTTTTACTAGTCGTGAGGAGTTTTTATTTTGCACACGTCATGTTACATTGGGTTTGTATTTGAAAAGCACACTGGTCGTGCAACAAAGCAGTGAAACTCTTTGCATACTACTTTTCTTACAAAGTCGGCGTAGTGTGATACCGAAAGGGTTTTGCTTTAAATTTTTAAAGTTTCCCGTTGTGTTACAAAGGATTTAAGTATTTAGGATCTGAGCCACAGCCCATGGAGTATCATGTCTATAGGCGGGTGACTGGACGTTGACCGGTACACTGTTCATCTACGTGGGATTATGTATTATGAGGTTGACTCCTTATTAATTGAAATTGTCAACTTTTGTAGTATATTTGTTCAAAGCTGTAAGGTATACTGGTCCTATTACAAGGACAGTTGTATTTCCTACTACCTGTGCTAATTTGCAGTAGAAGTAATTGGCCTCGTTGGTGGTTCAGTGCTTTGAATTTGAAAGGTCATCAAGAAACTCAATACAAATAGATATCACATATCTGGTTCGTGGGAATTGTATACTATCACATGTATACTGATACTAAAACAGTATTAATCTTGCATTCTATTGTATAGGTTATTGTAGAGTAACATTTATAGACCAACCCCGTGGTATACTGGTCCGTCCACATAGCCAAATTGATTTGCCATTTTATGCGTGGTTTTTGGGTAGTTTTTTAAAGCATATGTCATTGTACTACCATAATAACACATGCGCTACGTTTATTGTAAAAATACAGCACCTGTGTTTGTTACACACGTTACAGTTCTTGGAGGACTATTAAAAGTACCATTGCAAGGTGCAATTGTTTAAAGTTGAAAGGTATACTGGTCCTGTTTCAAAGACAATAATATTAGCCAGTATATGCACAGTCCTCGGGTTATATGGATTGATTCACAACTTAATACAGTGGTTTGAAATTGAGATTTGCATGCATGTGTGTGTAAACGGCTAGTTGACCAATACATGTACACACAAACTTCAGTGTAGATTTATTTAAAAGTTTGTAACAGGTAGGTTGTCAAAATCGAAATGTTACTCCGAACTGTACAAAAGTCAATTGTTTATAGTCCATTTTAACGAATTGTACATTTACCTTAGGTCTGTCTACAATTACCCCCGAGTGCTCACCCGCTCCATCTAGCTTCAATCGGTTCAATCGGAAAAAGTTCAGCAGGAACTACATGTAGTGTTGTCTGTTTTCACATGTTTATCCACCGTCATTGTTGTGTTTTCAATTGATTGTATATTTTTAGATCTGAATTTGTTTGCAGGTTTTTACTTAAAGTGTGGTTTACTGAGCTCAGCTGAAACTTTATTCACAGTCTACATTCGGTTATTTGTTACTTGGATTTTCATAATTTTTTGTTTTTTACAGTTTTGAAAATGGCATCAGGAGGGGTTTCGAGTAATGATAAAAAAGGGATAGGTGTGTATATTTCTAATCTTCACACTGCAACGACGGCAAACGACATCCGAAGGTGCCTTTTGAGTTTGTTCCCCGGAGGTAACATTAATGATCCTCACAAATTCACAATATGTTTCAATGTTTTTAATGATTGATTAAACATTCAACAAATGAATTGTTTTCAGAAAAGTCGCTGTTGACTGCGTCAATCACAATGTACACCGAAGGAATAAAACGATCATCGGTTGTGAGCGGCATTCAGCTTGACTGGCCAACGTTTAGTGCCAACACCTCCAACGTTATCTTGAGAAATCGTCATTGTGTATTCAAACTGGTACTACTTGTAAAAAAAGTTGATTATTTGAATTAATTGTTACTGTGTATTGCTGTAAAGTTTTTTATAATACATAACTGTATAGAAATACTGATATATGTAATGTAATTTTCAGGACATGGGACAGCTCAGAAATGTGTCGGGCAAGTTTGTCAATCCTCAGCACCTTATTGTTCGAAAACGAAGCTATGCGATGCACGGTCGGTACTCGGTTATGCGAGTTTTACGTGCAGCCGTGTTCGACGATAAAGTAGTGAGAATTGATCTGGAAAGGAGTGCATGCTTTTCAATCACAGGAAGCAAGGTTCATTATATATTTTGTAGACAACACAATATTGAAATGCTGACTTTTAAAAATATACATGAAAATCTAAATGTTACAGGACCATCTTTTGTCCTCGATTTTATCTGAAGGAGGAAGTTTTGTAAACAAACATCAACTTCCAAACGGATTGTATTTAGTAAAGTATTCCTCAGTGATGGCGGCACTTCAAGCTACGCGTGAGTCCAAAAATTCAAGCGTCTCTCAGGTCTTTACTTGAATTGAAATTATTTCTCCATTTCTGCCAGTAATCCTTCATGGTCGGATAATTGAGCAAACGGTCATCCGAGCCTCAACTAAGCAAGGAACAGAGCTGTCAAGTCAGTCTTTTGATGTAGGAGGTTTATCGAAAGACGGAATGGTTTTGGATTTTGGTACATCATTGATAATATTAATATTAATAATAATATAATTATGTTTTTTCACAAGCAAAATACTAATTATTAAATATGTTTGTTGTGCAGGTTTGTATCCAAACCGAGTTATTCCACTTTTGGATTTAAACAGCAAAGTTTTTGATCTAAACAAATACATGACCATGGAAAGTAGATGCTGGAAGTGCTCCTCATCGTACACCTTACAAGGCATTTCTTTAAATATGGAATTTTTTACTGGCCTCTGCCAATGCGACTACTCAAAGTTTGTGATTACTTTTAACTACTATTTGTAATTTTAATGAATCTGTGAGACATTAATGTTGTTAAATTGTATAGTGCACAAGATATCGCAAACGATTATAGGGCAATCTTCCAGAAAAATGAAAGATTCACACGTTTGCGAGTAGCGATGACTCCAGATGACAAATCCGAAATGCTCATTCCAGTCTTCACCCCTATCCCTGAAACATTCCACAGCATGCACGAGTTGAGATCTATTTTGCACCCTATCATGGAGGACGAGAAAAACGTTTGTGGACTACAATGTCGGTCGCGGCACTCGACGATAGGAAGAATATTAAAAACTCAATTTGTCGATAATCATCATCGCAAAACTAAAAATTGGAGACTGGAGATTCGAGTACCAAAGTCCTTTTACTGGTGCAGTGAGGGATTTGTGCGTATGGGTTCCGCAGAAATTGTCGTAGATGAAAATTTGAATTATCCAAAGGTACAATACGATAACTTTTTAGTATTTGTTCTATCCATGTATTTTCGATTTTTTACCAAAATCGACTGTTTCAATATTTCTAAACTAGACGGAAGGATGTAATTTGCGCTGTAACTTGGACAGTATACACGAACAAAACCATTTTTGCTTTATTTGGTGTTCCTGTAAAGGAGGTTTTGATTTGACGCACTTGTCGGGACACGAATGCACCATTTTTCCAGAACCGCCGACTTTGACTATCAACAAAGTTCAAAAACTGCTGAAATTCAATCAAAATCATTTCACACGTAACATTTTAACAATGGCACTTACAGGAGGAGATCTACAGGTCATTGTAGGAAAAAGTACAAGTTTGGAACAACTGCCATTCTTTCGGGATGCGGCTGAACTCGTAAATGCTGAGCAAGTATGAGCACAATTGAGCAATGTTTTTGTTGTATTACATTCTTAACGTTTGTGTATAGGTAATTGACCGTGTTTATTCGTTTTTGTTTTTTTAGATGCAGGCTCTGAGGAATTCGTACAAGTTTTCAGCGAGCTATTTACATGGACCACCAGGGACAGGAAAAAGTTTTACGGCAGCGTTTATTGTTCTTTTATTGTCAAAAGCTTTAAAGGAAAAGGTGCTGCTGTTAGTGCCAAGCCATGCTGCAGCGACCAGCCTCATTAAACTCATTGTTAATGTGGCCAACCTACTTAATCTTCAGGACTTTACCTGCACTCGCATGTACTCTCGTAAACGAGAAACTGTCATGCTCATGACCCACAGTGAAGCTGGTATGACGCTTTACCCATGTTTCCAGTTGATTAAAATTTTCTGTATTAAACATGTACTCTATGTAATCTAACCTTTGTCAGGTTTACCGAAACCTGTCGAAGCGCTGCATGAGTTGATTGCAAAAGACATTAGGTTTACAGAGGACACAAATGGTTCATTTTGTGAAGGTTGACAAACTCAAACTCATTATCCCGTTTCACATCATTACAAATACAGTCAGAGTGACATAATTTTTTGATTGTTTTAGAAATGAAAACTTATAACCACTTTGCCTGGACGGAGCAAGAAAAAACTTTCTTTTTTGCACGGCGCGATAAGTTTGAGAGGGACATACTCGAGTCGTCTGATATCATAGTTGCAACTTTATCAAGTTTAGCCGATGATAGAATTGCAAACTGGGTCTCTACTAGGCAGACTCAAAATCTCAATGTTGTTTTTGACGAGGCAGCATATAGCACATTGGCGGATACAGTCCTATTACTCGGCTTTCCATTCGACAGGTTAATTTTTGCAGGTGACCATCGTCAGCTTCGTCGCTCTTTATCGAGCATGTCCGCCATGGAAGCCGGATTTGACAAGAGTTGCGTAGAGTGGCTGCTGGCAAAGTAAGACAAGTTGCACTTGTAAACTTTGTATCATACTTATTCATAACCTTTACTATACACTTAAACATTTTATTTTCTGATTTTAGCAACTCAAACATACCAACCACTATGCTGCGTGTTCAGTATCGAATGGCCGAACCAATCATGAATATTGTTTCTGAAATAGGATACGAAAAATCTCTAATCATGGGAACAAATCCAGCCGACAATGAATTAGTCGCCGTAACTAGCCGTGTTTTCGATTGTCAGAGTCAAGTGTTTTCGGTTCCACACTCTGGAGTTGAAACAAGCGTAAGCACGATTAAATGAATTGCAAAAACAAAAATTAAAAATAATTCTACTTTTTTCAATTTTGTAGGTCAAAAGCAGTTTCGTCAATACCACCGAAATTCAAGTAGTGATTCACGTATGCAAAAGACTAATTGCCGGTGGAATTAAACCGGAGCGGATGCTAGTGATTGCGTTTTATTCTGCTCAGAAAGATCAGCTACTTTACAACTTGGACTCGCTGGTATTACTTTGAACATTACTTTAATATGATTTCCTGTTTGATATATAAACCTGTTTTTTAAACGCTGTATTAATCCCCTGTTCATGTTAACATTAGGGTGTTGACGTACGGACGGTGGACTCTTCCCAAGGGAGCGAGGCCGACGTTGTTATATTGAGCTGTGTACGGTCAGGTGTTGGGGGAAAGCATGTCGGTTTCGTTGCAATTGAAAACCGAGTGATTGTGGCATTGTCACGTGCAAAACACCTTCAGTTTATAGTGCATCATGAGTCATTTTTTACTTCCTCTCAGAATCGCTTACTACGAGAATGGAGCCGATTATTGCAGGTCAATGGTGAACGTCTCATACTCAAAGATTTACGTTAATCAAACCTACATAAATCAGTACTGTTATAAAGTTAGTAATCAATTACTAATTTGGGTATTGAATAATAGTTCACGTTATAATGTTTCCACATAACATTTCATTTTATTACTTGTCGTCATTTGTTACACCAGTGCCTGATTTAATAAATCTTGTCTTGTTAAATACTCACTTGCAATTTTGATACTGAAATAAATATATCAGTGTATGTACATGTGTAATTAAAGAATTCGTTTGTTTTCATTTGTATGCGTTATTTTTCCTTCGCGGTTTTTTCTGATTGACGTTTCCTTCCATTCGAGCCCTTTCCTGTTTGTTGTGTGATGTGATTCTTTGTGCTCATTTAAATATTCAGCTTGGCATTTGTGTCCGCACTCGAGGCAGGTTACATGTTCATCAGCCAAAATATGTAACCGATAGTGTTTCCTTTTCTTCAACTCTGGAACATGACCCTTGCAAATGACACACGTTGTGACTTGGTAGTTGTTCTTGTTAATGTTTTCTTCATTGACAACCCATCTGTCATTGTCACCAAGTTGAAAGCAACCACAATACTGCTTCAGCACATTTTCATTATCAAAGACAAACACGTTGGCTCCTCCGTCTGCTGTTTTGAAGCACATTTTCATCTGGTGCTCGCTTCTCACTCTGGGCATGTAAGGAAAGGGTTCCGCCATAACCAAACCTACACAAATGACACTAATTTTTTAAAAAAAATATAATCAGATTTTACACTTAAAAGTAAATCAAACTTACTCTTCAGTCTGTCAAGGAACTGTGTTGCAGTAAAAAAAGTCCCGGAAAGTCCGCGCATATTTATTGGATCGGTCATGGAAGAAAGTGCTCGACTGATGGCTTGTTTCAACCAGAGAATTGTGGCCACACGTTGACCTTGAACGAATTTTTTCATTTCCTGCGGCAACTCTACGTATTTTTGGATAGCATCCACCGCATCATCTAAAAACATTTGTTTAAAGCATGCTAGATTTGTTTTTCATTTTGGACCGAGGTAATAAGTTGTATTTTTGCTATGCTTACCTTTGCAAGTTTGCTTTAAAAAGTGAAGGGCTGATATTCGTCTAGACTCATACCCAGCGTCATATGCACTTTTGTCGTCTTCTTTGGTCTCCATCTGTGTTTCAACAAAAACACTTTCTCCAAATTGCAGATTAGAATACTCACGTTGAGATTTCGTCGCTCTTAAATGCTCGTCCAATTCGTCTTGACATGTGAAAAACCGGAAACAGGATGGACAAACAAGGTGATTTTCTGGCGGTGCGTGACATTTTTGTCTGTGCGTTATAATTTGTGACTTGATGGTCGGCCTCGAGTTGTCCCCGTAGTCATTAAACGTGCAAAAAGGACAACGCTGGCCCCTGGATGTTTGCATCTTGCTGCTTGGTAGACCAACGTATTTCCCATAGTTTGCCCGATGTTCATTGAGTCCTTGGCCATCAACACACTCGAAAAGAAGCGCAAAGTAGTGGTTGTCTGAAAAAATTCTAAACCTTTTCCAAAAGGATTTGTCCTCATCTTCATACAATTTCGGAATTCCACCATACATGAACTCTGCAAACATTAGTGTATTGAAACTTTTAGTACCTATTTCCAAATGCAATTATAATAGTATTGGAGCTTGTGATATTCCACCTTTGAATTTAAGGAGAAAAATATAATACATGACTGGACCACTCGGTATTTCCTTGTAGTTGTCCAATAGACAGTCTACAACCCTTTCCGCAGCATGATGAATGTAGCACAGGTTTACAACGTTTTGACCAATCATTACATCAAATTGGCTACGAGATTCTTCGTATTCGTCTTGCAGAAAGTCTTTGGCGTCTGGTATAAAACAAAACATTACTGCTAATTAAATGACATTTTGTATTGACGAGTTCAGTATTCCTGATACACTTACCCTGTATTTCCGTGAATTGAACAATAGAGCCTGATTTGAACATATTTGTGATTTCATCTAATGTATGTGGTCCAAATTGGGGACAATCTCCCGAGTTCACGTTTGATTCATCAACAGTGTCCTTCTTTGCGCTTTCTTCGTGTTTTGAGTTGCTTTCTTCCGTTGCTTTATTGACACCTACTACAAGAACGGTATAATAAGCAACATGTGTATTGTTTGGGGTAATCGGACAACTGTAATTAAACCTGATTGTTGGATTTTCCAGTCTCTCAGGTCTTGTCGAAGAAAGTTGTCAATTTTTTTCTGCAAAGAGAACAAAGCAATATTATGCAGGAAAATTGTTTATTTGACAAAAAATTAGCAGACTCACAAACCTGTTCTTGTAACTGTTTTTTCTGGCGAGCTTTAGAATGCGTTATGATTTTTCCACGTAGACTCAAAAGCCTGTCATTGCTATATGTCAATCCAGCCTTTGCAATCTCCAGTCCAATTTGGGAGTAGAGATCTTCCATATCCAGCATACACGATGCACTGTTGCACGGTGCAATCATGCAGCGCGACTTGGCAATCACCGCAGTCACCTCATCGAGCCTGAAAAATGATTGGTTGTGATTACTTATGTCATTGCTATACTCGTCAATAGCGCCAAATAATGCAACTACATTGACTTTTATATTACCGGGTTGGATTAGACAATAGTGTTTGCAGCTCTTCCAGCGTAGTTTCCAGCGATTTTGAAATCATGTTAATATTACAAAGTTGAAGTACATTCCGTGCAACACTTAGATTCATTTTGGATGAGACTCGCTGACCGGTTGACGCACAATCAGGGATCGATGGAAGAATGATGCACAGTTTGGAAGCAACGGAACAGCACGAACTCCATAGCCAGTCTCCAGTGTCAACACAAATCGACGCCAGTAATGCTCGTTGGACCAGCTCCGGTTCGGAATGCACTGAATCCATCCATACTCGATTTCCTACGTTCAATTTATCAAATCTTTTTTTGAACACTTGCTTCAATTCGTCGTTTGGGATGTACATCCACAATACTGAACCATCCAAGTGCCGTAAAATCTGAATCAAAATATTAACTGGTTACTTTAATAGGATGTACAATTGAGTCTAGAAACAACAGCAAAGTAATTTCTAACCTTGACCAGGCGATCAAAATGCGTAACATGATCGCAGCAATTTCGCGAAAAACAAGCCACGACTTTTTTAAAGGGAGGTAAACCATACATCTCGGACGTTGTGAGTAGATAGCTCGTGTCTGCAGTTATATTTACGCTCTGCTTGTCTACTGATCCCAGCAAAAGCTCGCAATTGTGTACTATAATTTTCGTGTCCTTTTTATTCAACGCACGTCGAAGTTTTTTCTAATTAACACAAAGAAAATTACAAAGTAAAAAAAATAATGATAAAGCATCATGTACTTTCAAAACGTTTATTCAGGTTATAAAAATTCACTACCAGCAAGGGAAAAAATGTTGCTTGGGTAGACCAATGTTCCGAGACCACATCGTGACTGCTCACAACAACAGATTGCCCGGTTGCGGCCTGAAGATCAGAGTCAAAGTTAGACTTCAAACGTCCCTGGAAATTGGAGTATTTTGAACTGAATGATGTTACCTCGTCAATAATCTTGTAAAAATGATTAAACACTGGAAAGCGGTCCAATACGTCATTTACTATGCACAAACTTTCCATCAGCAGAATCCCTTCCGTATATAAATGTTTTTCTTTTTTTCGAAAAACACAATCTGATAAGAGAAGTAAATCATAAATTGGTGTGCCGGTAGATTCGTTTCCTTCTATTGAATGCCCAATGTTGAGTAGTGCCGGCTTTAGTTTGAGGAGAGGAGAAACGTATAATGCAGATTCCAGTGCAACCATCAAGTCAAGATTTGGTTGGCAGTCTACAATTTTTGTATACATTTTCTTTGCAGAATCCCTATCCAAACAATGACTTTCCTAGTAGATAAATAACAGACAAATAAATCAAACTAAAAGGATTTAAATTACATTTAAGCAAACTGCGCATAGTTTGGAATTTACTAGTGCTGTTGTGTTGCAGCTCGACAACTCCACTGTTGTTACGTAGCCCGATTCAGGGGCATAATCTAGGATTTCGTCTCTCTTGAATCCTTCTTCTAATGGGAAAAGATATACTCTGAATTTCTCCGCGTCGTGACGTGTGGCAACTAGTCGTAGTACACTTGCGATGCTTGGAATGGATGCAGTTCGGAAAATGTACCCAACATTAATTTCTCGATTCAGGTCACCGGATGATCGAATCTGTAGGGGAATGTGTTGTTGATGTTGCGGAATATCCTTGTCCTCAAAACCAGCAAACTACAACCAAACCAAACGTGATTTATTTTACTACAATTTGTAAATTATTAGTTGGTGTATGCATTAGAGATTTACAATCACCTGCTGAACAGTCCATCGGAAGAAATTAGCATGTAAGCTACTTGTCATACTGTGGTTCAAATTCAGCCTTTGGATTATTTGCTGATCCAACAGGTCGGCAATTTCTTCATTCATTCCAACGTTGACAAAAATAGTATCATTTAGATATTTTATCTGTCAAAAAAAATTGAACAAAAATTTAACTGGGCTCAGAAAACAAATTCTACTCATTTGAACTTATTGTAGATTAAAAAAACATATACCATCTCTGCCCGTGACATCAACTGATGTTCTTCGCGGTACGACTCGGTAGCTTGCTTCCCAGTTAGAGTAAAGTGTAACAAGTGGAGTAAGGTTTTTTTCAGTCGCTTGGTATCAGATCCAACAGATTTTTTCAGTAGAGTCTTGATTTCAGAGCAGGTGTTGGGGGATATATCGTACACCAGCATCCGTCGAATCAGGTCTCTAAACAAACATGGCACCACTTTCATCTTGGCCGATGGAACAACCATTGTATTTTTCAGTAACAAACGCTTGGACGATGGTCTTTCAGGCAAGTTTTCCGCTTTTCGTTTTCCACGATCTTGGTCCATAACGCTGCCAACTAAAACCAGTAACATGCATCAACATTATACGTAGTCTCAGATTGCCAAAAGCAACACAAACAACTAAGCATAAGTTATGTAGTAACACCTAGCTTGATTGTATCGGTGATTGTAGGTTTATCGCGGTTTCTCGAGAGCTATAATACTTTGTATTTGATTTCTTACTCGCTGCAGTAATTTGAAACTTCGAAACACCATCAGGAGACGATTTCACAAACACGTGCACAAATCACAACAAACTTTATTCTGTTTATCTTGAACATTGATACATGTTCGGACATGCAACAATGGGATTGTGTGTGCGATGGCAACTATTGGCAGTTGGTTACCCATACATAGCATGGATCATTACTAACCCTAATTATCAAAGTTCATGAGGTTTTGTGCACTGGAAAATGGAAATTGGTTGTAGGTACATTGGGAAAAAGTGATCAAAAACATTACAATATAGTTTTTACGTTTGTTGTAAATATCATTTACCTAACCTTTATTTTACTAATGATTATGGCCACATGCGATTTGTTATTTGTTAAAACCACTCATCTGAGTATACTACAAGTATAAAAATAGCCATTGTTTTTTAAGGTTTTCGATTGACACCATAGTCGACACCTGATTTTGTTGGAGGGAAACTGCAGGTAACAAATCCAAAACGTCAAGATTCCTAAACCATGAAGATTTTGGTCTTCATCCTCAGGTTTATGTGCACTGTGAATTGTTTCTCATTTACATATTACACATGATGATCTTCAGTCGAAATACACTTGCATGTGAATGTGTACAACAGCAACAGGACTATTAAACAGTTTCTTTCTAATATGTACGTCAAGTCGTTTTTGACTTTGCTAACGAAAATCCTGCTTTGTATTGCTTGCAATTGTAATTCGCATGAATGTATGATGTATGTATTTATAACGTTGGGATTTACAGGAGCACTGCAAGCTTTTTTAAATAAAATATGGTAGGGCATAGTGTATGAAATTGTAACAAAATTTTTAAATTATGGTGCACGTTACATCTATTTTGAAGAGAAACGATGCAATAATTTAACTCTAAGGAATTCCGTTCAACTCATCGGATGCAATGTTGCCGCTACTTACTGACAAGGATGTTAACTTTCATCAATCAAACCAGTTAAACCCGTCCCAGCACTTGCTTCGTTAACTGCATATGAAGTATCGAGATCTGATTGAAGCATGATTGGGAGTACAAAAGCAAAATTGTACTTGACATGTAATCTCTTATTGATCAACTTGTTTTAATTTTATATAATATGCAGATTGCCTCATGAAGTAAATAATGATGGTGGTTATTGATTGTGTTTATGCTCCATTAAATTATTCCATGACACGCTTATAAAACATGGTCGATAAATGCGGTTACATCACAATAAGCGACAGTGCACCTGTAAATGCCAACGTATCTTACATTCCTTATGTAAAATCAGCCGCGTGATTCCATTGTCCCAAGTTCAAATTTTTTGGAACACTTTCAACAGCATCTTTGTGACATAGCGCAGGAACTATACAACTAGTTCGTATCGAATTAGTACAACGAATATTTTTGTGCTTTGTTATCAGATCGCCAGCGTTTTGTGTGGACCCGGTCGGTAAAAAATTCAAACACGGTTGACAATATTATATAAACAAAATCAGTACCTTTTGAAACATAAAGAGATTCGATTACGTTTAATTTTGAGAGTTATATTTAGCGATTACGGTGTATTGCCTGCAGATTTTCATCGTACAAGTTCAAGTACATTCTTTGCAACTGTTTGGTCCATTAACTGTCTAGTTGTGACTGTTTAGTTATCTTTTCAGGCTTCATTCCAGAGACCAGGCAAGACTTGACTACATGGTATTGTAATGTTAGTTCAAAGTTGAACTGGGTCAAAATCAGAATGACTGTATATAGTTGTTGTGGTGTCACCCTTTTTGTTACAGTTTGCAATGAATACCAGAGGGTCTGAGCGGAAGTTCTTCAACGTGGCCTCCAGGATGATACCACTGGATCCTACACATGTTCCGGATGATGAAGCTGAGGGATTTAACTTTTTCAAAAATAAGGTTGAAGGTTACGGTCTCACCAAAGTCATTCTTCGAACGGGACACTACTACAAAAGTTCAGAAGGGGCCTGGTAAGCTGTTACATATATTTCATCGTCATTTACGCAATACGGCGAACAACATAATTTTTTTTTGTGGTCAGTAGCTTTTTTAAATGTTTTGTTTTGTAGGTACTCTCGTGTAATTCGATTTGCTGCAGTTAAACAAAAAATCGCAACAATTAGAGGAGGCAACGAGGTCGTATATTGGACTACATCATGTTGCACTGTACGAACGGCAGCAGATGACCTTAGAATCTACTTAAACAACTTTGAAAAACCAATTGCCGTGCTTGTGGGCCAGAAAAGTTACAGGAAGAACTTTGGACATTGTGTGACATTAATCCTCCAGAAACTCGGTCTTAAAACGACCGCACTTGTGAAGGATTCATTGCCAATTTCAGAAGCTAGTGTCATGTCCCGAGTTTACGAATTACTTGGTCTATTACATGTGACAGAGGTGCAACTGGTGGGACTCTTACCGGAAGAAGAGTATGTAACTCACACAGACTGTATTCGCGAATCCTTCCGAGTGGTTGGCGACGTGCTGGACGGAAAGAATCCTGCACATTTCCATCGCAGGCCCACCCTCATTGCCCGGTACTCGGTGGGAAGTCGGTTTCGGATTCAAGAATAATTAAACTTTCGAAAGTCTCCATAAATGTTAGTGGTATATTGTTATTAGGTTTTGATTATTTTTTATATTTTACTGTTAAGCACACACAAAGGGCATTTTTGATATTTGATATTTGATATTACAAGCTCGATCAGTACAGTTTGGTAGATGAAATCGAGTTAGTTTGTACTGTTTTTTGTTTATGATGTTTCAGAGTCCATTTTGTATACTTTGTTAATTTTTTAAAAAACGGTTTCACCATAATCGTTTACGCAGTGAGAACGGGTCATTATTATATTCCACAAGCCTTGAAGTATTTGACAATTTATCCATTTGATATATGCAAATTTCAGCTTTAAATACGGATATAGCAGAACTCAGTAGATTGTTAGTTGTACAAGTTTTATACATTTATAAAAACGCTTACGTTGGAGTTTGGAATCAACAATGTCAATTGTAACTAATTAATCAATAGCTTTACGATTTAAACACTTATATATATACCAGTTACAAAGTTGTAGCATTTGACTGGATCGATACGAGATTTCACTTGGGATTTGGTGATGGTAGGATATAAATAAAACAATTTCTTGCTTTTTTAGTCGTTAGTGTTAATGATTGTTAATGATTAATAATTTTTGATACTTACAAGATGCCCTTTTTTGAGCAATCTTTTGATTGTACAAATATCAACCTCGTTTATTTAGTCCAGGCACTTTCTCCAAACTAAATTTTACTACATTAATGAAAAAATGATTATTTTACTGACTTGGAATACAGCATTTAAGCAGTAACCTACCTGCAGTGATTACCGGAAAAGTTACATTTACTTATCTGATAACACCAAAAATTAACTGATAAATTCTATTTTCCTTTGTTACTTGGGAATTTGGGAACACTGACAATTTTCAAACCGGATTTGATGCTAAAGATGTTGTGCACTATCACCTCTACTCAATGCAATCTAAACATTTTCACTTGTTACAATAGCAAGTGTGTTAAAATTTGCAAATTTTGGGGTCTCTCTTTTGTAAGTCATGAGGCATCGTGAAATTCAAATGTTTTCCAATTTTTATGACGAGGAACACTGACAACTGTGAACTTAGGTTTGATGCTAAAGATGTTGTCCACTATCACCTCTACTCAATGCAATCTAAACATTTTCATTTGCGACAAAATACAGTTTTTAAAAAATTAATAAACATCGGGTCAAGCATTTGTAAGTCATGAGGCATCGTGAAATTCAAATGTCGACGCGGGCTTTACTTTAGGAAGTTTTTGAAAGATGGCCGGACGGTAAGTTAAAAATAGCCGGAATATATGGCAGTCAGCCATAAATAATAGTTATTGGATAAGTAAAAAAACTACTTTTACCCAACGCTCGTCTCACCAAACTCGTAAAAAGCAAAATAAAAATTACCTCTGTGAAAACAACCAAATACGCACACAAATAAAGTTTTTATTTAACTTTTTTAGGATGTGAAAGTGTATAGAATTGGTTGTGTATACAATTTGCACCCCTTTTACAGAGTTATTCCCAGCACATATCTATCTACAGAGTTATTTAACTATAATAATCATACGTTTTACCACTCATCACTATTAGAGAAATGTTTACATTAAATAAACGTATAACCTCCTAAAACAAAACTCACAAATTGTAGGTATAAAACAACAGTTTTAAAGTGAATTAATATAATAACTTGTAATTAAACAATTTGTAGGGTCCAACATTTCTTCACGACAGCACAGTCTTATCCATTGTACTTCACTGAATGTTATGTGTTATGTGACCTCTTTTACTTGTAGCGGTGATGTCATGGGTCATCTTCAAGTGCCGTGTTCGCAAATCTGCTCTTTTGAATGAGCTGGAGCAGCCAACCACGGTACAGGGAAAAGGTCTTGCGTCAGAGTGGATGGACGAATGCCTCTGCAAATCGACTTTGTTATTGAATTTTCTGAAAAAGCAGAAAAAATTTACAATGGGTTTTGTTATAAAACTCAAATCAAGCATACAATAAAAAATCAAGTCCATTTTCACTAATACCTTTCACACCCTCCAAATGAACAGGCGAATGCGCGGAGGTCTGCATGACAGGCTTCGTGTTTTTTAAAATCAAAGATCCTCAGTGTGCGATAAGTGCATACGAGGCACTTGAAAATGTGACCTTTCTCGTATTCACGAGGTCGTCCAACAGGTTTTTGCTCCGGGGATGATGCAGAATTTTTCACAGGTTTCATTGTTTCTATTTTTTTTACCCGTATGCAACGAGAAGGGTTGTTTTTTGGCAGCAAAGTTTTTGACGATTCTGAAGATATATTGGACAGAATATTGATTTCTTTGCATTTTCTACCTGGCAGAATTTTTTTGACGGGTACGACATCGTCTTCTTTGACCAACTCCTCTTCGTTCTCCTTCTGCAGATTGTGACTGGCTTGTTCTCCTCGTACAGACTTTTTTCTTGATGGTGGTACTATTTTTGAAAACAGCGTTTCTGACGAAGATGAAGAAGACTCAACTGTTGAACTTTGACTAGATGCAGCTGGCACGTGTTGAAGACCCAAAAATCGACAAAGAATGAAATTGTCACTGGACGTCGCTGTATGTTTTGGCAAATCATCGAATGCTTCATTCAACCCCTCATTCTCTCTTGACATTGATGGTGGCGACGACGTTTCACTTTTTTCTTGCTCTAAGGTTGGAAAAATTAAAAGATGTACATGTACATTGGTAGATTACACTGCTTTTCAGGGTATTCATAAATTGTCGTAAGCCGAACCTTCCGAATTGAGCATTGTGTCATTCATGTCGTCACAGTTTAGTCGAGGAGTTTCCATATCACTGTCTATGCGTTCGTTTTCTTTACATTTTGACTTTGAAATGGTGGCATTGAGAATTACACGGTCCCTGCATCATGTGACGATAAAAATGCATAAGAAATTAAAGGATAAGCATAAGGTTAATAATCATGTTTTGATATTACCGTTTTTGGCGGCGTGCGAATTTCTTATATTTAGGCTGAATGGGTTTCCGAGCAAAAAGTACAGGTCGTCTCCACCGTGCATTTTGTCTCTTGTGCCAGAAAACCATTTTGTTGCGGGATTTTTGACCTGAGAGCCGGCTGGAAACTTTTTTAGCCTTACTTTTTTGAGTTGCCTCCTCGTCAAAAGTAAGCGTCTGATCGATTTTGTCGGCAACAGGGATACATGCTTCAAACAAGGTGGACTCGGACTGCTCAATCGTATCTGATGCCGAAACTTTGTCTGCGGAAGCTTGATCTACTAGTTTACACACTAAAAACAAAATGATTTTGCTGAAATGTCGAAAATGCTTATAAAAAATATGAGTTTATAGCTAACTATACCTTCAGCTTTCAGTCCAGCATTGGCAGCAGCTAAACTCTGGACTACACAAAACCAAAGCTCGTCAGGACTCATGATGAAAGGCTGGGAATTGTGGGTACACTGAATCCTATTTTCATCGTATACACTGCAAAATTCTCCCAAAATCAAATTCACTGCCTTTGAGCAATTTAAACCTATAAAAATGGCACCAAATAACTATTAGCAAACTATTTTGACTATTTTGACTTTTTTTCAAATGGCAATTTACCAATGTTTCCTCCTCCATGTTCGGCCATTGCCCCAAGAACCATCATCTCCCCTGCGTGCTGCACAACGATTTTGTACTGAAGATTGTTCCTCTCAAAGAATAAAGGTCCTAGCCCAATCTGTGAAAATTTCGCAAGAGACGCACAGTCAAATATCAGGTATACAGATAATTTATTACTTTATTAAGTGTGAGCTGAACTTACCAATTTATGTTGTAAAAAACAAGGTTGGTAGCCGTAGCGGTCAAATTGTAGAAAAAAGTGAGGAAGTGACTTAAATTCATCCGTGATAGCGGCCTCCACTCTATCTGCTTGGTTTCCGGGTGTCACTAACCAGTATTTTGGAGCGCCAGCATAATTGCAATTAATTGATGTTGGACCGTAACCTTAAAATTTGACATTAAAACATAAGCTTGGTTGTACATTTATATGATTTTCACAAAACTGCAGTAAATGTATATTATTGTATTAGCAAAACTCACTATCTTCAGAATGCCACATGAATTTAGATCCACAGATTCCGACAAAGGTCATAGATTGATTCAAACCTGGCAATTTTTTAAAATCGCTTGCATCAAGGTTCTCCAAATCTTTTTTGGAGAGTGCAGAGTGTGAAGAGATGTGAGCTTCATCTGATGTTTCGTTTCTTCTCAGGAACAACAATGCTGTTTTCAAGTTTTCCAAATCAATCCCGGTCCGCTCTACGTCACCGTCAATGTCCAGGGGTTTGTATAAATTGGGATATGGGACAACAAATCCTTTACACTCGTTAGGGCTGCTCACGATAGGGAGCGACTCCAACATATCATAAAATTGCAGTACTTTGTTGTCGTCAGCCCTGGAGAATCTACAAACAATCAAACACAAAAACAAAGCATAAGACTTCAAAATATATACCAATCATTTTTAATGCTAAAAGTAATTTCACTTACGGTTTAAAAAAAGTTGTATAAGCTTTATCCAGCTCAGCCAATGAAAGTTTGAAGAGCTCTGGAAACCTCTTCATAGCAATTTTCAGGTCCATCCGGGTATAAGCGTGAATTCCGGGACGGAGGCGAAAAATTTCAATACAGGAATATTGCAGCCTTGAACCTCCAATAACACTTCCATGACGGAGGTTAGAGTACTTTACCCACCACTGCGTAGTTGCAACATCATTAGTATCAAAAGTGAACTTCAAGTAACCGGGATCAATCAGTTTGGCCAGCAGGGACGGTTGATTGAGATGACGCACCAAATCCCTGCAAATTTCTCGTGGTAAACGTTCACCAGCTTCACCGTCAACTTGACCAACTTCACGGGAACAATGCGAGAAAGATGGTTCCGGAACACCCACTAAATCTCCAGTGATGTCGCGCAGCTTCCTTCTCGACGATTTGGTCTTACCTCCCATCCTCAACACAATAAATGCACTACTTCCACACAATTAAAAATAACTAACAAACTCCTCCAAAATGCCTTTCTCAAATCTCTGTGAAACAATAACTGCGACACGATTTGAAATAACAGCAACAAGATTTTCTTGAGTCGTGTAAAATATTTGTAAACACAGATAAATACAACAGAAACCACATAAACCATGTGGAAATGTGATTCACATGAGTCGTATTCACTGCGTATAAGTTTTGTAAACAAACTTCCACAATATGCAAATGCACTGATTTGTTGTAAGCTGGGGCCCCGTACACACACAAAAAGTTCATGAGGAGCTATTTTATCAATTCGACATGACATTTTACCGGTATCACCGAATTAATTTAAATTTTACATGCAAGTAGTATTCACTGATGTAAGTAATCTGTAAAAATTTCAGACTCATATATTTACCAGTCCGTGAGATATTCAATTTTTTTAAATTTTTTGCATATTCAGTCCTCAAATCTACAGTGCAACAGTTGGAAAGCTGAAACTTGGTATCGGTTTTGCTACTATAAAAATCTAAAAGTAGTTTGAATATTTTCCATAAATTTTAAAAATCGTATGAAAAATGGCGCTTACATATTTTTTCAAACTATACGGCAGTTATCAAAATGGGACGGAATTGAAATCTTTGTACACAAATCCTACTGAACCTTAATTTCCCCCACAATCAACCGTAATAAGAAAAATTAGTTGAAGAAGCTTTTTTATGTGCAGTTTGGGTGGTGGTAGTTGACACGAGTTAACGCGGTTGATTGTGATGAAAATTACGGTACAGTAGGTAATTGTGTACAGGTAGTTCAATTTTGTCATCGGAATATCAAAAACTGCCATCCTTTTTGAAAAAAAATTTTGGCGCCATTTCTCAATTTTTAAAATTTTTGGAAAATATTCAAACTACTTTTAGATCTTTATGGTACCAAAACCGATACCAAATTTTAGCTTTCTAGCTGTCGCATTGTAGCTTGGAGGACTGAATATGTAAAAAAAAAATAAAAATTAAATATCTCACGCACTGGTTAATATATCAGCCTGAAATTTCTACCGAATACTTACATCAGTGTATACTACGTGCATATAAAATTTAAAGTGATTCGGTGATACCGGTGAAATGTCATGTTGAGTTGATAAAATTGCTTTTCATGATTTTCTTTGTGTTTACAAGTCGCAGCTTTCAACATTTCAGCCCATTTGCATATTAAAGAAGTCTGTTTACGAAATTTAAATGCAACAAAACTTCAACAAATACGAGTAATACGATTGTTTGTTATGTTTGTTGATTTCGTGTTCCACACAAGAACCAACATTTCATAAGAATTTTCTTGTGTTTCATTTGAATTAGAAGGTAGAGTTTAGCGATGCCTCATTCTATATCACGGGTTGAAACTGAATTTTTGCATTTGTAATGGGTTGAATTATTTTTTGAAACTATACGTATACTGTATGGGTTGAATTGAACTGTGGTTAATTAAACTAGGAAATATGCGTGTTTACAACAGTTTCGGAAACAAACCGAGACTTTGAAACTTTACTTTTGCCCACGAGAAATTCAGGAAATGAAGTAGAGTTTAGCGATGCCTCATTCTATATCACGGGTTAAAACTGAATTTTCGCATTTGTAATGGGTTGAATTGAACTGTGGTTAATTAAACTGGGAAATATGCGTCTTTACTACAGTTTCGCAAACAAACCGAGGCTTTGAAACTTGACCTTTGCTCACGAGAAATTTAGGAAATGAAGTAGAGTTTAGCGATGCCTCATTCTATATCACGGTTTGGAACTTGGTTTTTGGTTTGAAATTATGGAATTAAGATTTTTTTTGTGGCCATGGGCTAACCACTTCATTCCAGGTTAGCTGATCATCGTAGGCACAGTTATCTAAAAGTTTTTAAAACAACAATTATATTCGGACATACCTACAACACTGAAAATTTAGTGTCAACCGGTGACATCAAACGAGGCATCCCTCTCATTTTTTTCACAATTTTTTTGCGGGGACTGATTAACCATTTCAGTTCCGATTTGTTGGTAAAATCATCGTTAACAAGTTAATCTGCAAGTTTTATCAGTTATAAATTCTTTTGGACATGCTGAAACAAGTAAAATTTATTGTCAACTGGTGTGATTATATGAGGCATCCCAAAACTCCATTATTCAAATCGTCAGTTTCGTTGAAAGTAAAACTTAAAATTGAGAACTAAACTGATTATTTTTCGAGCTGTATATATTACATAACAGTTTACTTACAGATATAACTCGATAGTACAAATTAAAACTAATATTCTTCTTATAATGAGGCATCGCTACATTAAAAACTTTGCAACTTTTAGAAATTTTAACAAACTACTTGCGATTTGTATTCTTATACAAAGCGTCGAGCATTTGATTTTAATGAACACCAAAAACAATCTCGACTTAGAAATGAGCATAATTAATATCGTACAAGCTGCGTTCATGTTCTTATTTTTTTAACGCCGAGGTGGCTTGCTTTTATTGGTGACAGCGATGTCATGGACGCCCCTCAAGTAATACGCCCGCAAATCTGCTCTTTTGAATGAGCTTAGACATCCAACCACTGTACGTTGAAAAGGTCGAGCGTCAGAGTGGGTAGAAAAATCCCTTTGCATGTCGACCTTGTTGTTAAATTTCCTAAAAGTGGAAACAAACAATCGTGTTGGGTTTTTGTGAAACTTTATTGCTAGACCTGTGCTCACTACAAACTAAAGAAAAGGATTCGTGCCCCTTGGGGATGTTGAGGGATGCCTCATGCCATATCAAAAGCTGACACTGAATGTTTACAATGCAATCTGATCCTAGAAGCACTTTCTTATGTGAATAACTCAGGATACTTGTGACCTTATGTATTTGTTCTGGAAATTTATTTTATCGCAACACACCGAATTTTTGCAAATGCTTCCAACATTTGTGTTTGTGTTCCAATTGTTGTTTCCAACAATGATAATGTTCAACAAAAGAGAACGAAACGTTTTCAACCTATCCAAATGAATGTATATGTTAAAACTCCTATTACCTATTAACATAAACGTGACTAAACTGGGCCAGTCAAATCATTTTCAGGTACTGTAACTTTTTCTGAGACAATCCAACTTTGAGGAAAGCATGTTTGTATGTTATCTGACAATGGTTTTTCTATTTAAAAACTATAATGCGGACCTTTCTGTACCACAATAAAAGAAAATTAACCAGTGTCAAATCCCATTGGAAAGTGCAATAAGTTGTACAAGTAGAAATTGAATGGTTAGCCTGCATGTAGGAACTGACAAAAACAACGTGTAGCACGGGAACCTTTACTGTAGTGCTTGTTAAACTTAAATACGTGCTTGCTGGACCCATGGTTGTGAGCTATATGTATAAGTTTCCGTTTGTGTGCATTCTCACTCGTAGTTTTAAACTCGTACTACGCATGTACTCTGGATTCCACAAAAGTTACAAAGGAATCCACTGAAACAAGTAATTCATAGTTCCCTTTAGCGTCGATTCCCACTGTAAGTGGTTTGTATACGCATTTTTTATGTTTGCATTTGTTTTTGGTGTCACTTTGTTTTTATGCAAAAATTAATCACACAAAGACTGACCATTAAGAATACTTTTAGCTTTTAGTCCGTTATATTTTTGCTCTAAACTTTTCTTGCATTTCAAACAAACCACCTGGGACCCCTTTGTTTCTGACGATTATAAAAACTGAAGACCGATTGTCGCTCAGTTTCACTAGCTTTACAATCGTACCCTGGTTTGTTCTCAAAGATTACATTACGCTTCCAAGTCGTTGGTTTAGTCCCCCAATAAACCTGTTAAACATGGCGAGCAGCGTAAGCAATTGCAGTCTTGCTCCCGCAATTGTTGCTTGCGGGAACAGCCTTACCTGGATGGACATGGCCTCCATTTTAGACAAAGTTGACGCAGCACGACCTCTCCCCACCGGAAGGAGGCGTATGTTTATGACAGAGGCGGAGGTGTCAAAGTTCACACTGTCAATTTTTAAGTACGTTTCCAATGTTGAACCTGCCGACATGGAAGCTTTGTTCAACAGACAACCAACCACAATTACACACGTAAAGGACTGGGATTATTTTATCCGATTTTCACCTTTCTACGGAGATCCAAAACTGACTTCCGACAGAGGCATCACCAAATTTGCAAGACGTTTTTCTACAATGTTTTACGCTGCAGACACTAAAAAAGAAAAGTGCAACAGTTATTTACTCGCATCAGCAATATCGTATTGTATAGGACTCGTGAACAAAGCCAAGAATGGAGCTAATACAATCTGCGCAAAAATTGACGCACTTATCAATGTGTTCTGCACCGCTTATCCAGGTTACGGGGAAAATGTTCAACTCAAGATTGATTTTGCCACTCCAGTATTCCAATCAATTGGAGTCACTGCCGACATTTTTGCACACTCTGCTGCTGAACTCGACAACCAGCAACCGGTAGATGATGACATATCCGAAGAAACTAGGGTACGACGCGAAGGATTGGTTCGAACAGACGAGTGGTGCAAAGCTTATCAATTGATGAGAAAAGAAGAAGAACAAGGTGCGTAATTTGATCTCAAGCTGAGCATTTTTCACTTGATTCATGTTTTCTGATTCATATACATAGGAGACATTATGGTATGCTATAAAACTTTTTCCTTTATTAGCTCAAAAATTAATAAAAAAGAAGAAGGCGGAGCTAGTCAAGGCGGAAAAGTTGGTGGCAGAGCTGAAAGAGTTTCTGAGGCAAATGGACATTGAATGTGAGCAACGAAATCGATACCTCAATATTATGACCCATACGGTTGACACCGGATCCAGACGAGTACTTCCTGATGCAGATAACTACGCGCATCCCGACTTTGACCATATTCTGACAGAAACTGGTTTATCCTACACGGAATCTGTCCAATTCATGCTCAGTACAACCTCTGGAATTGCGCCACCGGATCTGGCTTTACCACAGATTGGAAGGTTAAATTGTTTAATGTTTACATTTTTAAAAAAAGGCTTGAGACTGGTTTACATTTGTAAAAAATGGTGACATTTGTTACTTGTTGCTTTCAGGTTTAAGCATTCATCACCCTCTCCAGCAACTATGCCTACTCAGCATCAAGACGAGTCGAGTTTCGGACAACAACCTGACCGGACAGTGAATGCCATTGTACAACCGGAGGCCATGGATGTGGAGGAGAGACAAAATAATGTCGAAGTTTGTGGGAACATTGCTATTATATAAACAAAGACTAACTTTAGTGTGTAATGGTTTTCATGTTTAACGCACAGTATACTTTTATAGATTGATCTGTTGGTTTTGCAAAAGTATTAACTCTAAGAAAATTGCACTTGGTTTTATTGTTGTTGATGAACAATTGTTTTTTACATGTAGGGTGCAAAAGCGGTATGCTGTATTTTCCAGCAATCATTTAAAGTATTTAATGGTTAAAATTTATGACACTGCAGATTGTGTAACGAAAACGTATACGCTTCAATTTGATTATATGAAATTAAAATACAAAGTTATTTAATACGTAATACAAAAAAAATCAACTGATGTACATGAAATATCAGTTTGTTCTAGTCAGTAACAATTGCTTGTCAAGGATTCTTCTGTCACTTCCTTGTTTGTTTGCAATAAATACAATCATTGCTCAACACTCGAATGTTTCTTGTCATCAGTGTATATGCAGTCAATCTAAAATGCCGATTTCCTGCATAAAGTGTCACTTTATCCGCTACGGTTTTCATATATTTTGAGCAGTGCATTTCTCACTCCTAAATATATGCCACGTTTAAAACAATGACAATCCATAGCAATTTCTCATAAAAAGTGTTCAATTACTGGAAAAAAAATTGAAATGGGGCAATTACTCATACTACTGTAGCCAACTTGATTGCAGAGCTGCATAAATTTTTGTGTAGTTTCAAAACGTACTGTCACATTTAGAAACGGATAATCCTTTAATTTTTATAACATCAAGTAACTAATATCGGTGTTTATTGAATTCGGTTTTTGATCCATCAACATATTAAATGTCAGCAGCCGAAAATGCACATACGAATGCCAGCGTGTTTATTTCATTTGGGTAAATTTGAGCCGCGCGTATCCTTTGTTCACATTTGGTTCTTTAACATACCTGACAGTATTTGTGTATCATAACGAAGGTTTCTGAGAGATTCAACACGGTAGACAAGTTTTCACAAACAAAATCAGTACGTTATAAAACACAAAGAGGTTGGATGTTATTCCATTTTGAATGTGATTCTTGTGATTCTTAGAGTTTTGTGAGCATATGTTTACTGATTGTACGAACTGGACAAATAGTACGTAACAATCCACCAACTATACAGGTGTGACTGTCTAATTTTTGTTTCGGACGTCATTGAGCAGGAAAAACTTGAGTATTTTTTGTAATGTAGTCGGTTTAAATTTCACTGTTTCTGAACTTGGAAGAATTTTTATGTGAGGTGTGACGTAAATTTTGTTTTCAGATTGCAATGAAAACTCGAGGCTCTGAACGTATGTGCTTTAACTTGGCATCGAGAATGATACCGCTCGACCCTGAACATATTCCCGATGAAGAAGTTGAAGGATTTACATTTTTCAAAAATGGAGTTGAAGGACTAGGTCTAGTTAAAGTCATTTTACGAACGGGACATTACTACGAAAGTGTTCACGGAGCATGGTAAGCATTCAAACTTATTTAGTTGTCATTTGAACTTTACTTGGAGACAGCTTATGTTGATTAATGCCTTATCGCTCGTTTGAATATTTGTTTCGTAGTTATTCGCGTGTAATTCGATATGCGACAGTTAAACAAAAAACGGCAACAATTAGAGGAGGTGACGAAGTTGAATATTGGACCACATCATGTTGCACTGTACGAACGGCAGCGGATGACCTTAGACTGTACTTGAACAACTTTGAAAAACCAATTGCCGTGCTCGTGGGCCAAAAAATTTACAGGAAGAACGTTGGACATTGCGTGACCCTAATTCTTCACAGACTCGGTCAAGAAACGACCGCTCTTGTGAAAGACTCTTTGCCAATTTCGGATGCCACTATTATGTCCCGAGTTTACGAATTACTTGGTCTATTACATGTGACAGAGGTGCAACTGGTGGGACTCCTGCCGGAAGAAGAGTATGTAACTCACACAGATTGCATCCGCGAATCGTTCCGAGTGGTTGGCGATGTACTGGACGGAAAGAATCCTGCACATTTCCATCGCAGGCCCACCCTCATTGCCCGTTATTCGGTCGGACGTCGGATCCAGACTCAAGCGTAAACGATGTTTTGAAAATATTGATAAACGTTTTTTGTTTTATTTTATTAGGTAAACATTTTTTGATTTTCCTCTTTATGGTATTTTTGGAAGTTTTCAAAGGCCCCTTTGGTGTGAAATGTATTTGTTGTTAGATTTTGTATCAAATGTACAACAGACTATACCATTGGTTATATGATATAACATACACAAACATTTGATACAATCAGCATTAGATAAGTACAATCTATACAGATTTGTAACGAAAGTTCAATTTTTTACATTAGAAAGACGTTTACCAGGGTCATCTATTTTGTGAGAAACAGTTGTTATTGTTTGTAACAGTCCCTGCATGCTTTAATAATCTTTCACTTTGAAATACGCAATTCCTAGATGCTAATTTGTCTTATGGCATATAATTACCCATTGTATTGTTTTTAGTGTACAATGTTAATACGTTTAGATTAAAGTAAAAAGTGCTTACTTTAGGGTTGGGAATCAGGAATATCAATTGTTACCGATTAATATATAATAGTTTTGCAATTTTTGCATCTGTAAAAACCAGTTTAGTTTCAGCATTTGAATGTGTTGATGTGAGACTTGCCAATTGACGTTTTTCCTTGAACTCTGATGATGGTATTAAACAAAAAAGCAATTTGATTTCTGTTGTAGAGTTGTTGCCCATGCCTGTCATAATTCATTTCACTCTTGCGTTTTTCACCTGGGTCTATAACATAAGTGTTAATAAATTAGCAAACCTTGAGGTTAGTCCTGTGTAAATTTTGAGGCATCGTAAAATTCTTTTTTTCCCTTAAATTTATTACGTGGAACGCTGACAAGTTTATGTGTTCATTTTGTGGTATGGTTACTGTCCATGTCTGTCGTTATTCATGCCACTATTGGGCTTATCACCTGGGTCTATAACATTAGCGTTAATAAATTAACCAACATCGAGGTTAGTCCTGTGTAAATTATGAGGCATCGTAAAATTCATTTTTTCCCGGTAATTTATTACGTGGAACGCTGACAAGTTTATGTGTTCATTTTGTGGTATATTTACTGTCCATGTCTATCGCTATTCATGTCACTATTAATCTTTCCATTTGTGTCGACAACAAGTTTGTAAAAATTAATAAACCTTGAGGTCAGTCCTGAATACGCATGAGGCATCGTGAAATTCTTTTTTTGTAAAATATTATTGCAGGCAGGAGTCATTCTTTGATTATGAACATTTTGAAAAACGATCGGAGGCAGGATGAGTACAGTTCAAGTATATGTCTATTAGCCAAAGTAACTAAACCTAAGATAGCTAAAGAAAGGTCACTACCGCTCGTCGCTCTGGACAGGTGGGGAGTATAATCTAAAGTAAACTCCGTCGAAAAAGTCAGTTTCGAACAAAAGTTCAAACTTTATGTAGTTTTTTTGTAATGTGAAAGTATATAAATTTGATTTATAGGTTCATTGTCAAACTTTCAATATATGGTAGTTTAAATTTAAATACGAGTTCCTTGCGTTATACAAGTTGTAACAAATATATATACCAACGCAGCATTACTCTTAAAGAAACGTTGACATTATGTATACATCAACAAACAACTCTCACCATGTATATTCAAAACATTAATGATTACAAAATACAATAGCCTGTAATCTTCCAATTAAAGGTTCCATTATTTTTTCTCGACACTAATGTAGTATTTATTCTACTCAGTCAAAAGGGCAGTGCGTTTTCTTTTACTTATAATGGTGATGCCGTGGGTCATCCTCAAGTGCCGCGTTCGCAAATCCGCTCTTTTGAATGTGCTTGTGCATTCCTCCACTGTACACGTAAAAGGTCTAGCGTCGGAGTGGGTTGACAAATGCCTCTGCATGTCGACCTTGTTGTTGAATTTCCTAAAAATAGTAACAAAGCCTCGTGTTATTTTAATATTTAAACAAAGAACAAACATACAAACAAAAACCATGCAACATCACCTTTCACATCCTGAAAATGTACAATGGATTGTGCGGAGATCTGCGTGACAAGCTTCGTGTTTTTTTAAATCAAAAATTCTTAGTGTAGTATAACTGCATGAAAGGCACTTGAAAACGTGACCTTTCTTGTAAGCACTAGGTCGTCCAACTGGTCGTTTTTCCCGGGAAATTAATAAATTTTTAACGGATTTTATTGCGTCTGTCTTCTGAACCCGTTTATACTCCAGTGGCTTTTTCTTTGCAAGCAAAGTTTTTGCTTCTTCGGAAGCTACATTGGAGAGATTAACGATTTTCCGGCACTTTCTACTCGGAAGCTTCCTCTTGACGGGTGCAGCATTGTCCCCTCGCAGCAACTCTTCCGTATCCTGCTTTGCCAGAGGATGAGTGGACAGTTTGCCTTGTACTTCAGCTACAGAGTTTTTTAATTTTGATGGCTTGATGACTGAAAATAAAGTTTCAGACGAGGACGACGAGGACAAGGACTCGGCTGTTGAACTTTGGGGAGATGCAGTTGGTAAGTATTGTAGATTAAGATACCGGCAAAGCATGTATTTGTCACTGGAACTCGCAGCATCTTCCTGCAAAACAGCCGATGATTCGTTTATTTCCTCAACTTCATCCAAGACTGAAGTTTGAGACGGATTGCTACTCTTTTCTTGCTCTAGGTGTGAAACATTAAACACTGTTATTACAAAAATGTGGTTCACGCTTAAATTCAAACTTATACTGAGGATTGTGAGCTTTACCTTCAGAGTTGAGCATTATGTCGTTACAGTCATCACTATTGGTTTGGGTGGATTCTATTTCACGCGCGACTCCTGACGAACCTTGATAAGTAGAATTGGATGCACTACTAATAACAAGACGACGCAACTTGTTAGTTGAGCCGGTGGTTCGGAGGGAGTTGATTCTTGTTTCTGCCGACACAGCGTCAATGGAGGCTTGCTTTTTAAGTTGGCATACTAGAAACAAAGAATATTAATGCATCAAAATGTCGGGTAAGTATTAAGTCATCAACAGGACGTGAATACCTTGTGCTTTCAATCCAGCGTTCGCAGCAGCGTAGCTCTGAGTTATACAAAAAAATAACTCATCACGACTCATGACGAATGGCTGAGAATTGTGTGTGCATTGAATTCGATCCGCAATGTACACACTGCAAAATTCCCCCAACACAAGGTTCACGGCTTTACTACAATTTAATCCTGTGCAAACATCAACAATCTGGCAGCTAGAAATGAACACTATGATTTTTATTTATTGATTTAGTTACAATCTGCTACTTTACCCATGTTGCCTCCACCGTGCTCCGCCATGGATCCTAGGACCATCATCTGACCGGAACGCTGTACCACCATCCTGTAGTTTAGATTGTTTCTTTGAAAAAACAATGGACCCAAGCCAATCTATGAAAATCATAACGAATATACACAAATAATGCTTAAAATCAAGTACATTTAACATGAAAATTTGGGCAAAGAATACCAGTTTATGTTGAATAAAACAATCTTGATATCCGTAACGATCAAAATTATCAAAAAAGTGAGGAAGAGTTTCAAACTCTTTTTTTATGGCAGCCTCAACTTTGCCAGCGTCTTTTCCGGGGGTGACGATCCAATACTTTGGAGCACCTCCATAATTACAATTAATGGAAGTTGGACCATAACCTGTACATTTCACATTATCACATTTATCATATCAACATCATCACATCAATTGTGGTAAAAATAAACGATACTGTAATAATGTAGCTCACTGTCTTCGCAGTGCCACATAAACTGCGACCCGTAGATTCCCACAAAGGCCATAGATTGGTTGAGGCCTGGTAGTTTTTTAAAATTGGATGCGTCAAGGTCCTCTAGATTGGTCCTGGCGAGGAGAGAGCATGTGGAGACTCCAGGTTCCGCTGATGCACTTCTAATGAAATGTTGCTCATTATCATTGGTTTCGGATGCGTTGCTTTTGGACGGAGCTAAATCAGTAGAGGTAGTGGTCTTTTCCGGCATCCTGTCATCTTTCCGTCTCAAAAAGAGCATAGCAGTCCGTAGATTTTCCAGGTCGATTCCTATTCTCTCTGCGTCGTTGTTAATGTCCAACGGAGTGTATATGTTGGGGTACGGTACGATGAACCCTCTGGACTCACTCGGACGGCTGACGACGGGTAGAGACTCCAACAAGTCATAGAAAGCCAAAACTTTGTTGTTGTCGCTCCTCGCAAATCTCAATATAAAATTGCACGCATCATAATCAGCTCAAAACTGTATAAACAAACAGATTCATCGAAATGGAAATATGACTGCTAAACTTACGGTTCCAACATGTTTTCGTATGCTGAGTTTACTTCGGCAAGAGATAATTGGAACAGCTGTGGCAGTTTCTTCATTGCATTTTTGTGATCCAACCGCGTGTAGACAAAAATTCCTGGATGTAAGCGAAATATTTCCAGACAAGAGAACAGTAATTTTGATTTTCCAAGTAGACTTCCATGACGTAGGTTGCAATACTTCCTCCACCAGTCCGTGTTCAGAATGTCGCCAGCCTCAAAGTCGAATTTGGCGTACCCTGGATCAACCAACTTTGACACAACAGAAGGAAAATTGAGATGCGAAACTAAATCTTGGCATTTGACCGGTGACAGGAACTCTCCAGGATCGTCGTCAACTTGACATGTTCCTTCGGCACAGTGAGCAAATGTTGGTTCCGGAACCCCTACGAGCTCCTTTGTTAGGACTCCCACTTTCCTATTCTTTCTTTTTGGAGGCATGTCGCATTCTACACTTCAAAAATCACTGCACAATTACAAATTTATGCCGTCACATAAACCTAAACCTTACAAAAACAAAACGACGAAGACTTTACAATACACTCCTTTTACAATATAATTCGAGCACTCAAATATACAACAGACAACAAATTGCTGGAAAAATGGACACTTGTCTGTATATACACTGCAGTTCGTAAATTTCGTAAACAATCTTGGAGTGTATGCAAATGAGCTGAAGTATTGTAGGCTGCGGCATCGTAAAAATACAATACAAAGTAATGAGGAACTATACCTCAACTCGACATGACATTTCACCAATGTCACCGAATTAGTTTAAGCTTTGCATTCAAGTGACATACATTAAAGTAAACCACAGTGCAAAATTTAAGGCTGAAGTATTGATCAATGTGTGAGATATTCAAGTTTTTCAAATTTACACATATTCACTTATCAAATGAACAATACTAAAGTTACAAACTTGAAATTTTGAATTATGAATGTTGGTATAAAAATGTAAAAGCAGTTTTCATGGTTTCCCAAACAATCGAAATTTAAACGAAATATGGCGGTAAACCGGTTTTTTCAAAATGTATGGCATTTTCAGAATTTCCGATGATGAATTTCTAATCAATGTACACAAATACTACTTTTCCATTATTTTCACAACATTCGGCCGTTAACTCGTGTCGAATATTTTAGCCACAATTAATTCCAAATTGGAAACTCACTCAGTTGCATTCGCAACTTATTCTTTAAATTCAAGTGCGCCACGCTAATCTTCGCCCAGAACTACACATTTGAAATTGTTTTAACCCATTTCTTTACAAAATTCAAATTTAAAAAATTTCCCGCGGGTAATTTGGATTTTGAGTCATCGGTTGAATTTAGTGAAAATCACTGAAAAGTAGTGCGTGTATAAAAGTATTTCAAGTCCGTCATCGAATTTTTTTTAAAAAAACCTGTACAATTTTAAACATTTGTTTTTCCGCCTTTTCTTGTTCAATTTGAAAAAAATTTGGAAACCATTAAAACTACTCTTACATCCTCATGTCGGCAATCATATTACCAGGTTTCAGGTTTTCAACTTTAGCATTGTCGATTTAAGGAGTGACTATTTGTACTGTAAAAAATTTTTTAAAAAATTGATTACCTCGCACATTTGTCAACACTTTAGCCTGAAATTTTGCATAGTGACTTACTTTAGTGTATGCTACTTACGTGCAAAGTTTAAACTAATTCCGTGCAATTGGTCAAATGTCGTGTCGAATTATGCAGTAGCTACTCATCACCTACTTTTGTGTTTTTATGATGCCGCAGCTTACTGTATTTCTGCTCATTTTCTATTTTGTAGTGGGTCAAAATGATACTGTAGTGAAAAACTGGAAAATTATCGTGCTTATAACGGTAAAACCATCTAACCAAACTTTTAGTCGTTGATTTGCGTTCACAAAAAAATCAGGACGCAAATCGTCTTATGCGATGCCTAATTCAATATAACAGATTGACGCTGATTTTCTTTCTCGCATTGGGTCAAAATGATACCGTTGTGAATTAATGTTGAAAATATTCGTGTATGTAACAATTCCATCAAAAAACCTAGTCTTGAACGGTGAACGTGTGTCCACAAAAAATACCGGAAATAAAAACGAGTTTTGGGATGCCTCACTCATTATTACAAATTGACGCTGAATTTCTTTTTTGTAGTTGGTGAAACGGAAATTTTGATGAAAGATTATCGTGGTAACAACAATTTCATCCTCAAACCTAGACCTCAATCGTTGTCCACATCAAAATCGGAAAAGAAACTAGAGTTTTGCGATGCCTCATTCAATATTACAGATTGACGCTGATTTTTTTTGTATTTAGCCAAAATAAAACTGGTGAATAAAACTTGAAGATAATCGTGCTTACAACATTTCCACCAACAAACCAAGACATGATCTATAAAAAACTGTAACTTATAGTCGTTCAAAATAAGTTGGAGGAGGCCTCTTTAAATGTTACAGTTAAACACTGCTTTCCTTTCTGTAAAAAAGCAAATGAAATTATGACAACTAAATATTGTAAATTGGCATGTCCGCAACGATTCCACTAGAAAATCTGGAGTTGAGTATGTTGCTGGTGACCATATCATAAAGTCTGGACTTCAAAGGGCAAACAAAAAACAACAAAACCCAGAAAACGTAAACGTTTGGGCATTGTGACTACGGGGTGTCATTCTGGAAAAGTTATACCTCAATACCTTGTGACTTTTACCCTAGTATTTTCCTATTGTATTGAGATTATTTCGTTTCATTTGCAATTGTTGGACCACAGTCTACAGCACTAATTGTTTGGTTTATATGGGTCCGTTTCATTGCTTGTCTTCTTGAAAGCGGTTTGATGCAGGAATCGCAAATGCAATGTTAAGGTGTATATGCTGGACATTTTATTCAAGGTGACGACACGAGCAAACGCTTGTGTACGTTAACTTATTGAATAAACAAAACCAAAGTAGGCCATTCAAATGATTTTTAGGAATTTCTTTTTACTGTTGAAACACTACTGCTTTATGTAATGCGTGGAAGAGTGTACATTACTTGCCATTGGTTTCTTTTTATACACAAATTATCACATGAATTTCGCTCTACCATTAAGACACAATAGGCACCAGTAGCCAATCCCATTGCAAAGTACATAAGTTTTAGCACTGTTAACCGAATCACCAATCTACATGTATAAACTGACAAAAAAGCTGTAACACGGGTATCGTTATTTTTTAAGTTACATTGACTGCCTGTGAGGTTTATAGGTGCGTACTGGACTCATGGTTCCGAGTTGAATATACAAATGTCCATTTGTGTACATGGTCACTCGTATTTTACACTTGTATTCCTTGCTTATATAGAACTTAGAGCTAAAGTTACAAAGGAAACAATTGAAACAGGTAAAGTACCTTCAGCTACGTTTCCCATTGGAAGTCGATGGTGTATATGTATACGCACTTTAAATGTCTGCATTTGATTTTTGTGTCAATTTGTTTAAAGTATGTTTCTATGCAAACCATATAGGACTAACAATTGCAATTATTTTTAGTTTTTTCCGTTAAATTACTAAACTCTCATTTTCTATAGCATTTCCATTTAAACTATTTGGACGCTCCTTTGTTTCCGATTGCTATAAAAACTGCCAGCCGATTCTCTCCCAAGTTTGGTTGCTTTCAAATTGTAGCTTTGTTTTCGTTACATAAACGCTTGTCAAAAAAAGGCCAGCAGCGTTCATAATAGCAGTTTAACTCCCGCAACTATTGCTTCTGGAGGCAGATGAATTTGGATGCGCATGGCCTCAATTTTAGACAAAGTGGACGCAGCACGCCATCGCGCCACAAATTGGAAAGTAAATCATAATTTTTTTTACGAAAACGCTTGAGTTTGGTGTACTGTTGTAAAAATCATGACATTTGTTACATGTTTCTTGCAGGTTTAAACAGTTGAACCACTCTCCAGGAGTGGCATCAGCGGCAACTGTGCCGAATCAGATACAAAACGAGTCGAGTGCCGGACAGCAACATGACCCAACTGTGACTACCATTGCACAACCGGAGGCCATGGATGTCGAGGATAGACAAAATAATGTCGGAGTTTGAAGAAATTCCCAATTTTTATTGTGTACCGCTTTTCAAGCTAAACGCATTGTAAGGTTTTATGGAGTGAGATTAGAAATGTATCAACTGTAAAAAAGTCGCACCTGGTTTTATTGTTGTTGATAAAAAATTGTGTTTATGTGTAAAGTGCAGAACGGGTATGTTGTATTTTTTCAGCAAACACGTTACGTATTTTACTTTTCATTTTTTTTTAAATTACACTGCTGAATGTAAACCGAAAAATTTCATGCTTCAGCATGATTGGTAAGAATCTGAATGGATGAAATTACAATACATAAATATATGATAATACAAAGAGTCAAATGATGTTTATAAAATTTCAGTTTGTTTTAGTCAGTAACTAATTCTTTGCAAGGAATCTACTGCCAATTCTTTGGTCATTTGCAATAAATACGTGCATTGCCTGTACACCTAACTCTTTGTCATCACTTTATTTGAACTGATGATTGTTCATATTTTAATCATACGCTCAGAACACAACCAATAAAATTATATTGCTCAGAATATATGCATGCAAGTATTGTACTCGACACTGTCCATACTGTCACCCTGACTTGGCACCATGCATTTTGAGATCACCATTGCAACATATGCAAGGTACATTTTTCAGGAATTTATCTAATATCCGTTTCAAGTTCATTACATGACGTAGTGACATGTGCTCTTAGATTTCAAACTGAACCTTTGTCCATCGATGCCTTGTTTTTGTTTATTTTTCCAATTCCATTGTCCATACCGGTGGCACACATAAGTCGTATTTCCACTTAGATTATTTTCCATAATATTTTACTACAAAAACATGTTGCAGCAGGAAATTGACGAGATGGAGGAGGGCACCAATGAGGATATGACACCCGAACTGTTCAGTTCTTTGTTCGAATTCGACTGGAACGAGGAGAGTATGTTACGGCAAAAATGCAAGTACTGTTATACTGTATAATTCTATTGTAGGTAAGAAATCTTAGAAAAATCGTCATATATATTTACAGATGTGTTTCCCCGCCCGGATGTCCTTCGTCGCATGCAGGAAGGAATATTGTCAAATCCAGATGTACAGGGTGCTCCTGAACACTGTTCATGTAAGCCTATCCAACGACGCGTCGATAGAAACAACCCGGAAGCCAAAGCCAAAAAATGCGTCAACAACAACTGCGTTTTGCGAAAAGCTGGTGTTCAATGTCCAGACGATTGCGGAAAGGCTTGCCAAAATAAACCGTTAAGCTAATCTTTTACGAAAAAGCCACACTTCTAATTGTTAACCCTTTTGTTGTTTTATACTAAAGTTTTACTATCAATTATGTTTCAGATTCAGTGAAGATCAACTCATGAAGCCAACTTTCAGACTCGTATTTCGACGCGGCAAAGGTTTCTGTCTGGTCACAACCTCCAACATTTCAAGAGGAACGTGGGTGCTGGAATATACCGGGGAAATTCGGTGTACGGTGGAGCCAAGGATAACCGAGTCAGAGTACGTAATGTGGTTTGACAACGATATTCTTGCAATTGATGCCAAAAAGCATGGATCTTATGGACGTTTCTGTGCATCGTCCCACTCGCCCAACATTGAGATGAAGCAGGTTTTGCATCGTGATCAGTTTCACATGATGTTTTACGCGTTAAAAGATATTACTGCAGGTTCAGAGCTGACATATCAGTATGGCCCTAACTACCCAATGAAGGTGAAGCAAAACAGATGCCCATACACTTTCAAAAAATTTTAGTGCCTAATGATTCAATAAAAATAGATTATTATTTGAAATGTTACATAGGGCTGTCATTGTGGATTTAAAAACTGCACCTATTACAACCGGTATATAAAAAGATATCATGGCGTTTGCGATATGGACTTGTACAACTTGACCGACTCAGCCCATATGGATTGCTTGACGTTAGCCATTCCGGCATCGGGACCAACAGGCCTGGAGGGACAACCACCCCAAAGTAAACAAATGACTACAGACGGCGCTGGTGAATAACCATGTAATTTTAATTTCACAAATCTATACTACGTGAGATTTAGCGTACAATTGCGTTTTTTCACCCCAAGGATTAAAGTCGTTCACAAAACAATCCATCAGAAGCAGTGGGATATCAAACCAATCCGGAAAAGCACCTCGTGGGGTAGCAAAGGTTGTTTTGACTCGTTGTGCTGATCCTAAATCAGGGACTCGTAAGAAGCTCTATTAAAGTATCTTCAACATTTAACAAAAGTGTTAAAAATGGAACAAAGAATACATACATACATTTGCCATTTCTCTATTTGCTCCAGTGGATCTCAGACAGGGAGCGCCAACAACTGATACGACGTCAACATCAACAAAGTTTTCGACACCACGACCCGGAACGCCAACTTCCCATTCTTCTGGCTCAAACACTGGCACAATAAATCAACCACCTCCCGCGCCTAAAAGAAAGCCAGCACAATCCAGAATTCCTCCAAAATTACCGGATTCAAAATTGAAACAAGAATCGGCTATGCAGTACACTCCTTCAAAAACGGATTCGGGCTGCGATGATCCAATTCTTATTCCGGAAGCTTTGACAAAAAAGCGAAAGCCAAGATCATCAGACGGCAGCAACGACGGTTCATACGTCCCAAAACCGGCAAAGAAAAGGACAAGGTGTGCTCCGGCTGTTTCCAAAGTCAAATCTGCTGCAACTGTGGTCACACCCCAGTGTCCCCCAAATGATCCAGGCACTTTCGCTCCCGTTAAACTTCCAATTGGGCGCCCCCGCACTTTCCCAAAAGGTCATATATTCCATTGCGATGAATGTGGATATCAAACTGGCCGATTCAATGATTTTAAGAAGCACCTGGCTACTCATGAAGACCGTCGAGACGTGGCTTGCACTTTCCCAGGATGCACAAGGTAACAGTTCGCAATCTTATTTATCTATGCTCATTTAAATTGTCGTAATAACCGGTACGTTTTTACAGGACATTCATCGACCGGAATGCCATGCAGCGTCATCTCATTATCCACTCAGACGAGCGGCCGTTTTTGTGCATTGTCAAAGGATGCAATCGCTCTTTCCAAAGGAAGGATCATCTGAATCGTCATCTTGAAAATCATCATGGAATATCAAAAGCGGGTACGAGAAAACAACCTTTATATGTCAAAACTACCAGCGAAAATCCTCCAAACGGTAAAAAGGAAACTGAGGACAAGGACGACGATCAGGAAAAGGGGAAAAAATCACACAAATCAGCAGACAATCAAAGCGGCAGTGAATGGGACCCCGATACTGACTCTGCCTCTGGGGAAACACCTGACGACGATTAAGGATCACCTCATCCATGGCGCGCACTGTCTTGGACATACATGTCAACCCATACATGCATATCAACTTTTCTTCATGCCATATTAGTATTATTAGTAAATTCTCCGCTTGCTCAAAATTATTAGTTACACATGAAAACTTTACATTGATTATCCTTGACTGACTCCAAATTTAACGTTCTAAAGTTAGAGCCTTTCATTTTTATTTTTACACAGACAATGTATTAGAAAAATTAACAATGTCGGATTGTATATTCACGCAATTACAAATAAATAAACGATTACTGATTTACAATAAAAATTGTATTAAAAATGCTTTACAAAAAAAAGTACAAATTGGGTAATGTTATTTTGTCTAATATGGGTGTTTTAAAAAAATTAAAAACATTTGAGACTGTTCAATGTCCCAAAGTGTGCACCAATTTCCAGAGTAGTAATCATCTAGAAATTGTATTTTTTGCTGTTATATGCCTACCTGCACATGTTTTCAATCAAGACCACTATATCTAGTTATATCTGGACAGGCTTCATTATAGGACCAGTATACCTCTCGATTTATAGGCGATTTACGGTGTTATACAGCACTAAAAATTAGACGTTTTTACAGTATATGATGGGCAATTGGACAGGCTTCATTATAGGACCAGTATACCTCTACATTTATAAGCGATTTACGGTGTTATGCAACACTAAAAATGAGACATTTTTACAGGATAAGGTGGGCAATTGGACAGGCTTCATTATAGGACCAGTATACCTCTCGATTTATAAGCGATTTACAGTGTTACACGACACTAAAAATGAGA
>JAHZMW010004511.1:0-34233 GCA_027743745.1 Alloscopus bannaensis
GGAGTTGAGGCCGCCGGGAATTGAGACCGCCGGGAGTTGAGCCGCAGGGAGTTGAGCGCCGGGAGTTGGTTCGCCGGGAATTGAGCGCCGGAAGTTTTCCGGTTCCCCTCAAAACCCGTCAGCAATGATGACGTGTCCCAAACACGGCTCTCTAATTTCCAGAAATGAGATGCGTACTATTCATAACCGTTGTAATTAGAATACAGAGAGTACGATGACATGCATTTGCTAGAAACCTCAGAAAAATATATGATGATGATAGTTTCTACAGCTTCTTCCGCTTCGACACTTCATTTTCATCGTCACACATCTCCCTTCTTTTTCTCTGAATGTGATCTCTCACCACACAATCGAAGTCTCGTAATAATTCGCCATATGGCAAAAAAAATAAAGGTCGCAGAACCAGGCAAGTCTCGCAACGTGTGAATCCATAAATCTGCGACTTGGCAAAATGCATTCGCACACATCAACAATAAGTTTTTATGAGCAGAGACACAGATCATCACCATCTCCTGATTTTTTTGGATGAGAATAAATGAATGGGGAGAGGGAAATGAATGACGCAGAGAGATGGGGATGTTGTAACGACTGATTCTCCTCCTGACGACAACGTTACCATCTGTTGCAATCTTATTTTGGGAGCGATGACAAGTAAAACTTCGCAGTTCAACTCTCCAGACATGTGAATCATCATGATGAGGATTGTGTGGGAAAACAGGATAGGCACAGAAGACGGAGGAAACATAGGTTTCTACGGCTTCTTCTAATTTCCATTGTGCCACTTTCCAGGAGATGCCCTGAAGATGTCTTTTCCTGTCTGTGAATTGAATTAATCTTTCAAATTTCAAGTGTCTCACGGCCTGCAAAGCTGAGAAGAGTCACGTAGTCAGTGTCGCTCCTTTTGACTTAAATCTGGAAGGACAACAAGAGAGAGAAAAAACTTTGAGTTGAGCAAGAACTTTCTCTCGTCTCCGCACAAGTGGTTTACTGTATTCGGTCATTAACAGTTGTGAGAAAGAGGAGTAATGCCACCCCAAATAAACTTTTCCCCTTCTTAAGATACATGCATGTAATATTACTGCTCCTGTATAAAAAACTGTGAGGAAAGTTTCGCCTTTCATTCAATCGAAATCACGCGACAAAATTTCCCCTTTGTACGAGAAATAACGTGATCAAATCTGGGGGCGGGTGGTGTGGTGCGATGATGCGGTTTGACGTTTTGTGCGTCTAATTTCTAAAGGGACACACGCCCGCCCTCGTGTTCTTTTCAAGGAAATTGAACGCAAAATCCTGATTACGTATTTTGTGTAAAGTCGACTGAAAATCGTTGAATCGTTATGAATGGTAGAGTGAAGCTAGTATACATTTCTTATAATTGTTACGTGATGGTATTAATATGATGTAAATACGTATAAGAAACACACATAATATACAACTCTGTTTTTAATCATTTCCTGTAAACTACATCATCGTCTTCTTTTGGGCCAACGGATGACGGAAACTATATTAACAAATAAATGACATCACATCCAACCTTATTGGAAGTTTTGAGAGTGAAGCTCTTTTCCTGCTTTGTATATCCCTTCCCGTCTTTCAAATTTCCGTTTTTTTGGACCAGTACACAAAAAGCTTGGAGAATCTCCTCTCGGAACAACAGCGAAATTCCAATCAACCTCTCACACTACACTACTTGTCGAGCACGCTTCTCCATTTCATGTCGCTTGCTGATCCCACTTCCCTATTGCTTTCCCCTTTCATTTCCTTTTTTTACTCACTTTTTCCTGAACTCCCATCTTCCCGATGTTTCTTTCTCTGATATTCTCCTCTTCAAGAGAGCGAAGACTGTGATCTCTTGTTGCTACTTGGACAGACGCAAGTTCGATTAAATTGCATTCTTGACGAACCTAATACGCTGCTCTCTCGTTCCGTAAGCAGTCATCTGTAAACACGATAATGGTTTCGTAGTTCGTAAAAAAGGATGTAAAAGTCATTCAATCTTTTGGGTGAACTTTCTAATGAAAATGTTCAACACTGCACATAGTAGACAAGGTTTGCAGGAAGAAAATTAGCTCTGTCTTGTTTCAACTATCGAACGAGAAAAAAAGTCTCTACTTTGTTGATTGTTTCCAACTGTTTTTTAATATGCTAATTACACAAAAAGGAAAAAACAATTTCCTATTCGCTCCTTCCTAGTACTTGGATCAATCAAGCCTGTTGAAGTATTGGTCATATTCATTCGAGTTTTTGCCCCCCTGCTCCGTTACGCTTTGTTGGAAGACAAGTGAGCAAATTCGCAACTGATATGGGAAAATGAGCAGCAAGCCAAACAAGCCGAATGTAGGCACACTACGAGCGTGGAGAACTAAAGAGTCGGAAATTTTTGGAGAGCTCAAGAGGAGTGTGAAGTCTTTTCTGTTCCAGAGTTTCGGATTGGTAGAGTGGAAGCATGACCGTGTTGAGTAGAGAAGTGTGTGGTGTAAGTTTGGCAAAGAAAGTCGGAAGCGATGTACAGTAAACGTACGACGTGGTCGTGGAGAAAAGTGCGGAGAAACTCTTGCTCGTGTTTCTCGTCGTGAGTCAGGCATGCTACAAATGATGACTACTGTTTCAGTGCTGGTTTCAGACGCGAGAAAGGAACATTTGCGACATAAGCAGAGAGAAAGACGGAAGCTCGACGTAGTCTCCAGTGAGCTGGTCAGAGTGGCACATTCCAAAGTAAAATTTCCAAGTTGTCTTTGTTCCCTCGTTGTCCGTTTTATTTTGGAGTTTTGCAAGTTGGAATCTTTACGTTTGGGAAGTGGTCATTCTGCGTGTATAAAGCGTCGGGGCTTTGTCTGCTGAATGGTCAGTGTGATTGTGGAGATGAAGGTCTGGGGTTGGTTGGGAATTGTGAAAGCGAACTGAGATTGACTGAACACTGAATGCGTGTTTTCTGTGTCGATTTTTGTGACAATGCGATGGAAGAGTGAGCACTCCCTTCTCTCCTGACTTTGTTGAGTGCTTGTGTGTGCGAATTTGGCGAGTGTGGTTTTTCTGTGTAGGAGGAGTGAGTTTCCAAAGATTGATCACGTTTTTGTCATGGGGTTATGTGAACAATTTAATATTCCCTTGCGTTAAGTGTATGGGCGACAGATACAAATTTTCTTGGACTTCTGACAAGAAAAGGGAAGGGGAAAACCACTATTGAACTGCATTTTTGTCTTTCCCTTCCAATCGAGTGAACGCTCTGTTCTTCTAAAAAATTGAACGCTTTCCAGTTCACTGACTCTAGTTCATATTCTTGGTGGTGCAACAATTCTCAACTTTCCCATAGCCTTTTAACCCCTGTTTTTTTGCTTTTTGGAGTCGTTTGGAAAAGGGTGACTCTGTTCCTGACTAGGATTGTTCAGGTAAGCACTTTCTTCACAATATATGTCAAAAATTTGTCATTTTATTCAAAAGTACAAAGTGCCAACGCTGCCAATTCGCCAATACGGATCTCATATCTTGGCGACTGTGAACTTCCAACTTTGCTTTGCATTGTGAGTCATATAAGGCGAGAAATGAGATTTTCATAGATTTTCTATGGAGGCTCTGCTTTCAGCGGTGCAATGTGCACTTTGAATAGAATGTCATTGTTTTTTGGTGAAATTTGGTGTGAATGTGTCCTCAAGCTAGTATTGCAATAAAGCCTGTCCAAAAACTTCCTAAAGTAAATTTAGGTGTATTTTTTATAAATGCAATGGAGTTTGTTCATCGCATAAAGCCGTTCCCAGCTTGAAATTTCATCACAATAAAATTAATATCACAATTAATGTTAAATTTTATGAGTGGTATGACAAAAATTACTTAAGATTTTTGTTTTACAAAACGATTCGAGAATTACTTCCAAGCTATTGACAATAAGACGATAGAGCGCCCACGCAATCTATGCGACAAGGAGAAAATAACAAAATAATCAAACACGACTGTAACTGAATTACTTTTCTCGATGAACCGGTTCACAAAGATTTAGACATTTTCAAGATTTTCCTTGAAATAGTCAGGCATCTGCTAATTAGTCTATCAAAGATTTTAAAAGTGCAAAAATATTTTGTTAACATCATTTGAAGAAATGGTATCAAATGTGTTAGCGAGTTATTGGACAAGCCTTACATTCTTTTTGTAAATGCTCTCCCAGTGGTTTGTTGCTGAAATCAGCATAGAGTTAGGTTTGCCAAGACATTTTAGATTTAAATTGTGCATAAAGTGTTCAAACTTGAGTTTGTCAGCGTAGTTTGTAAAGTGGAGAAGCACAGTACGTGAGCTTTCCTTCCGGTAGATTTAAAAATCGTGAAAATTACTGTGGGTGCGATTTTGTCCGTATCGGAAACAAAGGAGTTACTGGGAATTACTTATTCACAATCCCATCTGAAAGCGACATTCCCATCCTTCTGAATCCCACGTCACTAATTCCTGGGATCGTAAACTGTGAGATACGTAACAGCCTAACTTTCCTTTAGACCATCTAAGAGTGCTTTGTATCCTGTAATCATCACCTACTTTTTTTCATTCAATTGACACAGATTTAGGAAAAAGTCAACATAATTCAAATCAAAAGCGAATCTGCAAATATTATGCACAGTTCCCAATACACAACTTGTAGTGACGCAAGTTGCTCTCGTTCCACTGAACGCACTACACTGCATATCATCTCACAAGCAACTAGAATCCTATCAAACTTCCTTCACAACGCAACATTCTGCTTGTCATAAACAGGACAGCAAATGTTGTGCACACAAGATGATACTCATTTCGATTATGGTTGACGGTAATATTTCTTGGGACGAGAAATTGACAAAACATTGGCTAGGTCATATGGACATAATTGTGGTTCGCATGCAAACGAACGAACCATGTGACAATACATTAATGTACCTGACATTCACGGTTGATTTATTTTTCGCCGGAGAACACATAATACTTCTCCTGTTACGCTGTTTGAGTGCATCCCGCACCGCTGTCTCATCTCGTCGTTGTTATACATCATAAATTCCGTTTTTTCTATCTAATACACACATTTAGGGTGAGGATACCAGGTAACTTAACCACAACGCAGTGCAAACATCATGATAAAAGTTTGTCGTTGACATTCTTCTAACTGACGCTATCCGAGCAATGACCACGCAAAACGGGAGGCGAGTCAGGAAATGTGAGCTTGTGCGTGTCAACGAAGCTGCTCTTGTCGTTTTCACGACACTTTCTACTTTACACAATGTGTGTTCTAATAGGTGGTAATAATATCGAAAACTAACATACAGAAGGACACCCCAAACTTTTTTGTGTCATACATCATTAGTTACGCTCGGTGGGGAGGTTTATATTATCATTAAAAAGTTCTAGTCTTCTTTCTCTCTCATCATCAGCAACGCTGAAACGTATCATGTTTTTGATAATAGCTATCCAATATTATCAACTTTTATATTACAAGGACAAGGATAATATATTATTAAGATGAAACTTGTGGGCGACATGAATATTGTTCGCACTTTTTTTCTTTAGGGCAAGAAGGAAAAACTCTAAATGCCACTTTTAGAGGAGATATTGATACAGACTACCCAAGTGCGACCAGCTCAAACATAATTTGAGTGAGCTCAAACAAATGTCTGCAAAACGATATATTTTCACAGGAGAGACCTTGAAAATTTTAATGATCAATTATGAATCATCCAAAATCAATATATTCCCCGGTTCACCAAATTTTATGAAATTCAGACCTGAAAAATGTGAGTATGGTCAACTTTGACATACATCACTTGTGGTAATTTATCTGTATGGACATGTTCGTCACTTATGGAGCTAGATGAGAAATATTTCTATGCACTCAATAACATTTGTACGAACCGTGTGACTTTTTTGATAAATCCTTTCTCAATCTTCTCTGCACCTGTGTGCACCGGTTGAAATGAGTCGGGATTAGCTGGATAAAGTCAACTGGCCAAAATACGTAAATTAATCAACGTCCAAAACAACAATCCCATTTTGTATAACCTCCGTATTTTATGCCTGTTTCTGGGTTCGTGTACATCTCGAATCGAGAACTATCTTTTTCCTGTCGACTAGTATGGAACACATGGTGTGTGCTATCTTTTAGATAAATGCCATTCATGACTTATTACTCTACAGAAAAAACTTTAGTCATCAACAAGTTATCGTTAGTACCAGTCACCAAATGTGTCCCATTCTTTCAACAGGCTCAAAAGCCCATTGTCTTCTCAAATACCTGGACGCTGTTTAATACATCGTTGTTCCATTCGCAAGTATTAATGAACTTTTTCCTGGTGTTTTTACCAACGCTCGTGTATGTTCTAGTATATTTCCGCTCAAAATAGTCTGCTCTTTTGCTATTCCTCGGAACACTTGTAGAGACACAAAAGAGTAACTGGAAACATGACAGTTACAATTTGTAACATGATTCGTTATCACATAGAGTGTACATTGCATGTTTTTTGTACTCCTATACTTTGCTGTTGAGACATAAATATAATCGTCTTAGATAAAAAACTGCTGCTCATCCATTTGCGCATAACACTGGTAAAGTTATGCAATTTGTGATGTCTGCAGAAAAAAATAAGTGCATTAATATTAATGGCGAGGCATGGATGGGGCATAAACGAAATTGTACCGCTGCTGTAGTCCTTTAGTAGTCGATATTTCGATTGCAGTCTGGATTTGATTAGCTCAACGAAAGATTGTCGTCACATGCTTGTGCAGTAATTTATCGGAAAAAAACGAAATCCAGCTCTGTGATTAATTTAGATATTCCGTCGCTAGTGTTTCTGATAGCTCCGTTACGTCTTCGTCACAATTAGCATCATCGTCAGAGTACTAAATAGTGCTCGTAGTGACGCTCGAAATAGAAGCAGACTTATCGCGGGTTATAAATAAACGTTTTGTTCTAACCAAAATACCGCCAGAAATTAAAAGCGACCTTTGAGCTGGGGATGCGTCACCCTCAGTCTCACATTTTGTGCGCATGGTGAATGAAGTTTAAGACAGACTCTTCCGTGGTGCCCATTATGCGTCGTCGTCGTTCGAGGATCCCAGTGCAGTGCCTCCGCAAAGTCTGTAATGCGAGTGTGCACCCATAATTTGCTTCCAGAGTGAGAATGCGTAATCTCGTGGTTGTGGCGTAAATGATGTGGTTTCGCTATATCACACACGAACACACATACTCGTCTCCCCTTTCATCTTCTCTGGCTCTGGAATAACAGACATTAGTGTCTCGAAAATTATAATGCCTCGTGAAATATAGAAACGGAAAAAAGTCTGAGAACAGTGTCTCTCACACGCTCTTCTGGAGGACAAGTTGCGTCCAACTTGAGCAAAGAAAGGACATGTGTCTTCTGGGATTATACGTATTTTAACGATTATATATAACGGTGGTCATATCGAAAGCAGCGAGATCAATGAATAAAGTCTGGAACTCTTCTGTAAGTTGACATCGATGGGTGTAATTGTGTCAGTGTGACTCCAACGCGGAGAAATTTCATTCGTAAACATAAATTCTCGTTAAGTATCTCTTGTGCGAGAAGGGAAGCAACTGCTGGCAATTTGGTCGGTGTGTGCGACACCACAAAATGTGAAGTAATGGGGCAATGCAACGGTATGTTATGTGCCTAAAAATTGAGAAAAGAGATTGGTGTAAAAAAGTGACGAGAATTCAAGTTCAAGGAGGACCTACCATTAGCGGAATATCCATAAAATGTAAGGCAACAACTACAAATGTTTGAGAACCCTGTGGAATCCAATATCCGGTCATAAATTTTCGATAGATAATGTGTCTGCTGATGTCAGTAGTAATTCTTGGGACTGAGCGTTACTAATGACCTATCTGGTTTGTCTGTGTCAGGCATCCCTACCTGAGCACTGCAAATTTATACAAATCGGATAACTATCGACCATCTCGTTATTTGGTACGGTTTAGCTTTTCGGTGAAAACCACTGACTGCTGTGTCGTACGGAGTAACAGTCAGTACATAAAAAAATCAAAGTTGTGGTCAAGGAGTGCATCAATCTGTTCCGAGTACAAACGTGAGCAAAAACTGCAACCCATAATATTCACATAAATCTCCATTACAGCAGCTCACGATTAGGAGGCCGCCTTTCCAGTACTACTATTAGTACACGTCTATATATGGCTAAGAGTCCTATTATTAACTCAGCGAAAAATACATTTGCGTGTGGTAGTACACACGTCGTTCTCACTATTCACAATTTGAACAATTGGTGCTCGTGAATAGAGCGAGATTGAGTGAGAGAAATAATGACAGAAAAATGAATCCTCTGTTCGACTCCATTTCCAGTGTCAAGGCCACAAGCGCAAAAACTTGTTGCATTTTTAGCCTCGCTGGATCTTGATTTCTTGATTGTAATTTATGCACACTTGGATTTAAGTTTGGTTGTGGGGCTTTCGTTGAACTGAATAATACATTAATGTGTTCCTCACAAGTTGAGCACACTAATTCTTTTTTGTTTTCAAACATTTATTCGTCCTGGTGGAGTGGTGTGGTGATATTTGTTTCAAAGTGTTGTTTCAGACTTGAAACCGCTGTGGAGCTCATCAAAATTGCATCACTTTGCGAAAAGTAGGCTCAACTGTTTGCGTTAACATTTGTAGCAATATCCCTACAAATATTGAAGCACTAGCTGACATCCTTCGCTTCCGTAATATTATAAAGTGGGGTGAACCTTCAGTTAGGAATATTCGGACGGAAAATACATCAATTTTTAAATCATCAACTCGATTTCACCAGGTCACACTGCGTCACAATGCCTATCCTTCGATGATGATGACGACCAGTTTCACCGATAGGGCTCAAAGGTCAGAAATGCAATTTTATGCAAATATCTCCCCTTCATCTTCTCACTTGTCTTTTCGACCTGCGTCATTCTCACCAACGAGAATGGTACGGTGTAAGGCAGTTTTTGTTGCGGCAGGAAAGTTGTGCATCTGATTAGCGAACAATGGGAAACAGGTTGACAAATTCGTACGAAGTCAGATTTCGCTCGAACCGGCTATGCAATGTCTGATTGACGCTAACGCGATAAGATTTCATATTCTGTCACAGAGTGGCCACATAGGTATTTTAGTACCTGTTTAATTCTGAAAAGTGATGTTCGTAGGTCGTCGTGCATCATGATTTCTCATTCATCCCATCTATCATCCCCGTTGACATGCATAGCATTCGACCATGCATTGACTTCCTTTAGAAATCTGTGTTCCCCCTGTCAGCACATTTCATGGAAAGGAAACTGTGCACACAACTCTGTAACGTTGCGAATGAAGAGATCCACTTACCATTGAACTCTTGTTCCTTTTGTCTCTTCATGAATATGTAATCACGTTGAAATTGTTGGTAGATGTTATTCAGAGTTTGAAAACAGCGTTTTCCTGACCAGCCAAACTTGACTACGTGAAAATGATGCGAAAATAGAGTTTAAAGTGTGCTTGCATATCATTTTTCTTTCTCTCGCGCTGAACATCGTAATATTTTTATAGCGAAACACGCGTTGCTTTTAAATGACTACAACTACGTCATCCCAAGTCTGATTGAAGTAACCACGGCGACTCGTAGAGTCGATAGACCGGGCCGAGGATTTGGAGTAGATTTACAGAATATCATGTATGGCTAAAAAGCAAATTAGCGTACAGCTGGTGCATCACTGTGTAATGCACAAATGGCGAATTTCAGTCGTGTCCACAGAGCCTTCTGCTTTCCACCTAATGTTTTACGGTGGGATTCTCCGCATCCAACGATGCAGAAAAGTGTATCAAGTCGTTATATATAAAACTCCATCTGTGATGTGTGTGCTTTTTATTGCAGGCACAGAGAAAGGAGCTGGTGGACGCACTTGAATATTTGCAAGGAGGAGACAACCATCTTTGTTCTTCTGGAGCGTCACTGAGCACACTCTTGGCGAGGACGAAGCTGGGAGAGACGATATTATTGTAATACGGAGCATATCCCCCTAAAAATGAGATTACTCATCACACATTTATGTTCCATGCCGGTCGACATTCTAATTTCAGACTGATTTCTCCTCTAACTCTCCATCTCTGGAAGTGGAGTGTTCTAAAGCTCTCGGCACACATGCGACAGACGAGTGTAGTGTGTCAATAAACGTGTAAATCTCTAGATGAGATGATTAGTTCGAAAGCGGAGAGAGGAGAGCGAGGAGCTCGCCCCGACTCGAGAGACAGACTGACTTCTCCGTTTGAAGGAAATATGAGATAAAATCAAAAGTGACTCGGAAAATGATCTTACAAACGTCATATTAAATCTATACTAAGTGAGCCTTTTCCGTTGTCTCCTCTCTCTCTTTCTCTGGAGTGCAATAAAGACTGGAGTAAAGTGAGGATTTCTTGTGATCTCAAAACTGGGCTTTACGAGTGACTTGAATCGTGTGCAATCAGTTGTCACAGTGCTTAGGCTACTCAATCTTGAACATTTAGTGTTAATAACATGGGATTACTCTTTTAGGTCCTGCTAACTCTTTCAAAGTTGAGCGGATAAGAAGAAAAAATAGAAATAGTTGGTCCTCGCGTATTGTTTCGTAACTTGAGAGTTTTTTTGTTCAAGTATTTCCCCGGAGGGCAATATTTCTAGAATTGATAGAGAAAAGTGGAAAGAAAAGTTTTTTCTTTTTTTATCAACTTTTGTGATGGAGTGATCTGAACAATGTGTTGGGTGATCCTGCTATATCAAGGGTTATATTGTGAGAAATGTGAGTGAAGTTTCTTTAAGCAGCATCAAGATGATTTCCGAGGACAACAGTACATCTCCTACGACCACGATGGTCACCCTGTCGTCGGAGATAACAAGTGTGACGCTTTCTGAAATTAATGAGTCGTCACTCGTGAATGAGTTGATGTATTCCACTCCGGCGGAGAACACGACGGATACGTCGGGCACAACGAATTCAACGTCCCTCTTACCGGTTCGTGCAACATTTTCTGCTAATGCACACTATATTATCTCGTATTGCTTTTAAGATTTTTTATGGTTTTCACAAAAAGGCAACAGATGAAATATCGTTTCCTAAACATTGTGTTTGGACATTACATCATTTTCTTTGCAGACTCATGAGCATTGCTTGTGTTGCATATTAATTTTGCCTCAAATACTTTTTACGGTCTACATTTCGGAAGAAAATCGTGCATTGCGTTGGCAGTTTTTCGTTTTGCTGGTGGTGGGTAAATATGCCTCCTGTTTTCCACCAAAATCATGTAATAGTACTAATCCTCGCACCACTCACGAACAGAGTGAAATCTGCACACGAAAGGAAAAAAACCTTTTGCCGAGTATTCAAACATACTTTTCATTTTTAATGAGGGTTGACCTTCACATTGAGAAGTGGATGATGATGCATGCTTGCCTACTTGTGGATACACAAACGAATTCGCGAAAGAGTTCACTTTGCAAACTTCCTTTGACTCTCATTCATTGCACATTTTAAAATATATATTTTGCTGTGGAAAATATGGATGCATGACAAGGGTTTGTTGTGCCGTGGTAGAAAAAAGCTCGCACCATTTTTGTAACATGAGACTATAGTTGTAGTTAATTTGCATAAACAGGAGCTTATTGTCTTGTGATACTCTTTGATACTCTGGATTTTCCGATCATTACCTACTCGAGTCAAAGCCTTATTACGTAAGCCTAACAACAGACAAAAGTCGATCAAAATGAGGGCATATGAGAATCTGTCAAAAGTGCGAAGTATTTTATACTACTACCGTATGCTTACCGTAAATAGCGACTATAGTTTATAGTTAAGCTTTTATAGCTTGACGGAACCACCACGACGAGTTTGTTTGAGAAATTGACATCCGCAACAGTCGTAAAGGTAGCCGAAATTTGACACGGAGAATACGACACAAAACACTTTTTATGTCATTTTAAAAACATCTGCAACATTAAAAATAAATTCTTATTTTTAACTGGAAAGAGAAACAAAGTCGATTAGAGTCATGTTTACTCAGCAGTTTGGCAACAGTTTACGACGAGTGATCCAGATTTCATTGAGCTCAAGTAAAACAACAACACTGAGGCAGCCAGTTGTTTTACAAAGTAAGCGGCTGCTAAAGATGGAGTAAAACATTTAAAATGATATTCTTTATTATGTTGCTTAATACAATAAGTAATAATAATATGCTCTGAAATAGTATGATTCACCCTTTTGGTTCATGGCCACAATCGATTTTAGTGTAACACACATGAGTGAAGGAGAAAGACGGGTTTGCTCTGGCGCATACAAAAACTACGCCAAACTCACAAGATAAAGAACGTGCAAACTTTTAAGGCCAAAATTGCAGTTGGTTGCAAACCTGCCAAGTTCAAAGTGAAATCAAGTAGTGTAATTTATACTTACGACCCAGTGTTGCTCTTGTGCTGCGTCGTCTCCAAGCATTTTTCTCGTCAACCGAACGCGTGCAATGGAATGAGAACAGTAAATTAGAAGGAAGAACAGTATGTAATGGTATGAGATGGAGTAAAAGAATGGACAATAAATTAGCACGCATGCTGCATATTTATTTTTCATGCTTATTTCCGTGCACAAGGGCCTCCTTCCTTCGTCATATATTCATAAATTTTTTGACGGTGGTGTACGTCATCATGTGTCGAGCAAAATTTGCATGTAAATAACCACAGTGTATTGTCTCCCAGCTTAAGTATAGCCTTGGTGTCACGTTCATGACTAAAAATTGCGGTAGTGTTCACGCATTATACCGTTGCGTTCCTGTGCAGGTTTGAGTTTTGCAAAAAACCCAGTCCCTTGTCTTTGCAAGAATTAAATGTACTCTTAAGAAGGAAGAACGGGGCAAGGAAAAGTGAAAATAGCAAACCGTAAATGAGAAGGGAGACTACTAATCAATAAAATTCGTTTCATTTCCTTTCGCAAACAAAAATATGCCGGTTTAAGCTGTGTTTGAAAGTTTTAAAATTAGCTTTGAGACGCCCACGCGATGCTTTGTATGCCTGCAGTTTTGTGAGTTGTTGCGAAATCGCTCCGCATAGTTTTAGGCGATTACTGGAATGTAGAAAGTCATTCATTTCATGCCAGAATCTCTCCGTTCACTGAAAATCCTCATGTTTACTTTCATGAAGCAATCCGCAATTTATATTATAGCGATGCGTAGCCATTGGTGGAGCGACACAATTTTTGGTGCATTCCAGTCGTTTTTTAAATAACGATATTTCTGCTCCAAAGTTGCGGTATGTAATTCTCGGATAAATTGACGACCGTAAAAAGATCCCATCGGTTTGAAATGTCGTTTCCTTTGTTACCATTTGTACGCCTTATTCTTTCACCAACATCATCCCATCCGCTACAAAAGATTCTCATATTCTGCTCAAGGACACAAAGAAAGTACGTTTTATATTCCACGTTGTCATGCAGACACACACGTTTTTCTGTATTTTACATTTTTGTAGCTGACGGAAATTTTTGATCAGAAAAGAGTCACGGCGTGTGCAACAAGAAAGCTCTGCCGAGGCAAATGTGGGCTCATAAAACACGGCTTGCATTATTCCCAATTTATCCTCGCAACGTGTTTTGCAATGTTTCATATTAAATGTGATCGTAACCGGATGTTGTTGGAACTCATTTGAATTCATATTTTGTCGTCTCTCACAGGATCGTTTGAGTGTTCCCTACACCATCGCTGAAGCCACTGTGTCACTCCTGGCCATCTTTGGGAATGCGTTGGTCGTCTACATTTTTTGCAAGAATCGCAGCCTCCGCCGCTACAGCTTCAAAAAAATGTTTATTGCTTCTTTTTTTTTAAAAAAATCATTCGTTGCTCCCACAAACCCCTTGTCCTTTGAGCAGCAGCGCACAGAAGTTTTTTATTTCGTAAATTTTGACAAATCCGTCTTGGAAGAGGGAGCTTCGCATTTTGAGAAGATACATTGCGGAATTTGCAAACCATGTGTTTCTCCTTAGAACATTAAACGAAAGCCACTCTCTTTGTCGAACAATTTAGCGACAGCCAATCTGTGAGTCGCTGGAATATTCAAATCAAGATGCTTTCACGAGTACGCATATATTTGTAGGTTTTCTTATTTTAGGTAGGAATACCACATTTTTCGTCACCTTGTACCATGTTGTTGCGATTCTGTTCGAAAAGCATAGTTTGGGTTGGAGGAATAGTATGGCGTGAGCGAGGCTACAATGGATTGGACTTTGTACGTCAAGCCGAGAAGAGAGTTGACAAAAAATGAGTATTGTACGGTGACGCAAGTCGACAGTGAAACACCGTCACGCGGAGAAGGAAGGCAGTGGACAATTGACAAATTGCTTTCTAGAGCACACAGAGAAAAATGAACTGGAGAGAGCTCCGGATTATGAGCATTGCAAACCACACGCAACTTCGGCATTCTTCTGCTGAGCTACTTACAATTATTCACGCTCACTCTGCTTGCTGTTGTTTAATTATTTGTAATACAGAGAAAGACAGAACAAGACGTTACTGACGCAAATTAGGTTTGTCTTTCTTTTCCATTTATAAAGTGGGAAATAAGTGACAGGAATTCATGGATGAGATGATGTCAGAGTCTCAATAACGTTTTTCAACCTACGTAAGAATGGGCATTGATATGCGTTTAGTAGAAAAAGCGTTGACGAGGCACTTCAAGTCAACTTGTAGATAGTGTTGATTTCAACTGGAAATATATACTCCTACAATAATGACTTTAATATATTCAGTGTAGATTATGTCCAATGTAATCAAATTTATGCACACCCACTCCAAGTCATTAGGCGGAAAATCTTTTGAAATCCTTTGGAAATCGGCAACAAGCAAATATTTGGCAAACAAATTGTCAGTTCTGACATTGGCCTCGGCTATTATCAAAAACCAACCCAAATTCAGATGAATCGGCACGGCACAAATTGAATGTCAGTCTAATTTGTGCCTTTCTCAATTCATTTTTACATTGTCTAACAAGCTATTCTTTATCCAGTCTCACAAGCAACTGACATCGTATCGCGACAAAGTCACGACAGCAATTGAATCAACTACGGAGGATATAAGCAATGTAAATGCCTTCACACGTAAAACTGTCACAATCATTTGGTGCCCCTCCCTGCTTCCCCTTTCTCGCCCAAGAATGAGTGCTTTTTTTAAGCTGGAAGGTCGATCGAAAAAGTAAAAGTGCACAGAGTTTCTCTTGTCGTTTGTTTTGTTCAAGGTTTTAGTACTTCACGAAAAGTGTGTGTTAACTTGATCCTCTTATACTTACATAATTTTATCATCATTGTTATCAAAACCAAACATTTTTTACTCCCCTCCGTGTGGTCTCTTTCAAGTAAATAAAAAACTATAACTTTTCATTCCCCGATGCAGCATGGTTACACAAAATGAAAGGTCATCCGTCTCAAAAACCTTTCTCCTCTCCGAATATGATGGACATTATGTGTGTTGAATTTTTTCGAGCTTCTCACACTGTATGAGCAACACATTGTAAAACCTTGGTACATTTTTTTCCTTTCATTTTCTCTCCTCGAAGGAGTTGTTGATACACTCCGGAAACTTTTCTTTGGAGAAAGCTATTGGCTTTTGTGACATCAATAAAGAAGACTGATGACATGTGAATGAATCCTGTCATGAGCTGCGGGCTTTTCATAAGCTCCCTTTTCTTCTGTTTCAAGTGAAAACACACATACTGACGCTGGCAATAAGTGATGAGTGTGACTGTTTGAAGGGTAAATTCGCGACGACGAAGACAAGGCTAGGACGTCAACTAAAAAAATATCTTTCTCCTCAGAAGCCACTTTGTCGGTGGGCTGTATATACAGATATTCTCTTGTGGTTCATATGGTTCCTTCCCTTTCCACAGGACAAGCAATATTCATGAAGGGTAATTGTTATTTTCACCCATCTTCGTCGCTCAGTGTATGTATCCTAACCTCATTGTCACTTCACGGTTATTGCCAGTCAATTCTGCCAGAATTTTCAAACTGTTGCTGCCAGTCTCTCCTGCAACTATTGTGACACAACCATTTTTCTTGCCAATGAGTCATCATTAATGTCACGGGGTTCCAATAAAAGTTTGACTTCACGTTCAACCTCACAAGAATGTCTTTGGAATCCTCTATTTCATCGCTCTCAGCGAGAATTGTTTGAGCGGTTCAAAGCTAACTTTAGAAAAAAGGAGAGCTTATGACTATGCTGTATTTTGTCTGCAAACATTGAGCAAAATTTTGTATTTTCTATCCCTACACTATTGTAACTAAAGCGATAATTATCACTTTGAAAGAACTTGCCTCAATTATTATAAGTGATGAACTAGCAATGAGCAGCGACGCCGTTTGAATTGTGTTCTTATGAAATTGTGTATTTAAAACATTTGTAATCAATTTGAAATTTGTTGTAGTTATTAGCAAAATAGTAATCACCCATAGGTGGATCCAGTATAAATTCACGCGTCAAGGCAACAAAGTGCTGTGAAAAGTGGATTACACGTGAATATGTTTATTGACACAGGAAGTTCTGTGGCCATTGGCCTATGAGCGCCAGGGAAACTAATGAATGAAAGTTTAGCAAAACACACACGTCCAATATAGTACAAAGGATGGATTCCTGTATACGAAACAAAGGCGCTCAAAGTCATTACTCGCATGTTTTACTGACGGGAGTGAAAGTCTCGCAAAAAACTGTAATGTCACTCCTTGTTATCATGATCAATATTTTTTGTGCAGAGCGCCGTCCTCCTGCAAATCGGAAGATATAAAAGATGTTTATTGGTAGCCCAATTATTACAACGCATGGCAACCCTCTGTGAAAGCATTAAACCGTTAACTTTTTGTGTACGCTCTCATTTTCCTCTCACAAAAGGAAGAGAAAGGCGGAAACTAATGAGCCTTTTACATACGACAGAGAAAGTACACCGAGTTTCCCCTAAATTACGCGAAATTCCTTCACAAACAAAAACATAATACACACTACACAAGATGACATCCAGAAACCGACGTTGTAGTAAGTAACGTTGCAAAAAATATCAGCGCGGGGCAAATTGAGAAAAAGTATTTGTCAGATTCCGAGTGTATTAGTATTGCCACGGTAGAGTAGCTCGGTGATGGACATTTTGTATTATTTTTTGGTTATTACAGTGCTTTCCGCTCTTTCACAACACATTTTCACCAACAACGAAGAGAAAAAGCAGTTTTTCTCCAGCTTATCGTGCCATTTCATACTTTACATGACTGGTCACGCAAGAAGCAAATTTTCTATAAACCACTCACAGTTCCGTTTCTCTCTCTCTCTAAAACAAGCAGCTAATTTCGTTGAGGTTCATTAGAGAGGGGAAAAATCCAGTTTGTTCGGCCTCTGCATTAGCAATATTTGTACGGAGAATGAAGTTATATTTACCTGCACATTTTGTAGAGCTACAAGTAAAAATCGTGCATCGCTCCAAAGCAAAGGGGGACAGTACAACAATGCATCATCATTGAATATACTTTCACATCAGATTAGAAGTTGTCTGTCATTTACTCCAACTCCATTCAATAGGCTGAGGTATGCGGACATGGAGGAAGGTATAGATGCATTTCGGTTTGTTTCTCCAAATACATTTCGGTATGTGTGCGTGCCACATTTTTGCGAATTCCATCGTCATCATATAATGCTGGGAGTTTTTTTATATGACGCATATTTGACTTCCTGGAGTCAATATCTTGGTGAACTCAGAAAGCTACACCTACACACTACAATAAGCGCAATTTCTCTCTTCGAGCCGTGAACTTATCATGAAATGACAGTTCATTGCTTGTATTATGTGTTGTTTTCCTTTCACTCCCTCCAGCCATGCCGCAATTGCTTTGAGCTGTATCAACGAAGTACACTTCATTTTGAAACACGTTGAAACACTGTTGTGTGCTTTAGCAAATGCAGAATACCTACGTTGTTGCGTGTAAACATATTATGCATTTCTATTCCCATAAAAAAATTACAGCGAATCGTGTGGAATATTTAAAAACAAAAGTGGCAGTAGCTGTTGGGGGTCATTTCATCCTGAAGGAAAAAAACAGTAGTTACACGTTTATAAAAAGCAAGAGGAGAGTTTAAGCTCAGTAAAACACTTTTCTCTGAAAACCTTTATGTGGTGGCAGACGGGATATTAATGGGAGCTTTTGATATTATTTACGTGCATTAATGAACAGTAATGTCACATATTATTTGCAAAATATGTTTTCTTCCTTTATGCTGACCTTTACCTGCTGTGAACGTCATTCAACGAGGTTACTTAATGAAAACGTGTTATAGACTTTTTAATGTGGTTGTCGAAGATTTTCGTTCCAAAAAGCAGGGAGAAACAACAATGAGGAAATGAGCGTAATGATCTCCTCATGGTTTATTCCACTTTTTTCTACCTCAATAAGCCATTTCTGCAATTGTAGAAACAATGGGGTTACAAGCATTGGCATGTCCCATATATGTCGTCAGTGTGCTCCATAAAATTTTGTAATTTTTGTCAAAACCATCTGCTACACACGGTACACCTTGGCATACTCGTAATCAGTGTTGGATTCAGGTTACGATTTTTTTTTACTTTTTGTGGAACTTGTCATAAATGAGCGTTACCCTGGAACACAAAAAGGCAAGTCGTGTCACCGAGTTGACAACATGTAATATTCTACTGCCTTGTTTCACTCCAGTCTCAACGTTTCGAACCAATATTTGGTGACAAAAGTTTGTTGCATGCGAGAGTGCAGTCTGCCATGCATGGAGAAAGTAATAGGGAAAGGAATTGATACCGGTGAAAATTTTTGCATTAATATTCCAATTCAAAAAGTTCGTTTTAGCTGTCAGCTTGCTCTTACAGTCTTTTTGTTTTTCCCATTTCCGTTTAATTTACTCACATACACATGTGTGCATGTGATGAAGTGTATACACGGAACGTGACAAATACTGCTCATTTTTCTTGCATACATGACAAATTGTGGGAACAGGCGTATTAGAGTGAGAGAACACAAAACAATACTCGTCAGCATTAAGGCTGACACGTTATTGAGTCGTTTATATTGATGTTTCTTCCAGCGAACATCTCTTTATCAAGGCATGGCACGCACACCGTGCAAACTATGCAAATATATGAGGATTGGGTTTCCAGTGCAAAACTTTACAACTCACCCGATTTTACTTGAGATTTCTGTGATTGTTTGTGTTCGAATGCAAATTTCATGCCATATCCAATTCTCTCAACTCCCTGTCCCAGTAATGAGTAACTTTTAAAATGTGTTGAAGAGGACAAAAATAACCCGAAAAATATTATACTAATGGCTGAAGTTGGAGGGAGTATTAAATGGCATAATAAAAGATATACGGGTCGCTACGCTCGTATAATAGTTCATGCTATTACAACTAGTACTCACGCACATTAAAAATACTGCACTCACATTTGAGGAAGTCAAATCAACTGTCAACGCATTCCTTCTTTATGCGTATTGATTTCTTTCCACGAAAATCATGCGGCAAGCCTCATCCCTCATCCGACACGTTGTCACTTGAGTGTTGACACATCCCCAGATAACATTAGCGGAGAGATATAAGCTTTTCTGCAGAGATTTTCCTCATTTCCACGAATGTCGACGAGTGTCTCTTGTACACAATGCCGCTGGCATTGACATAGTTTACATCTCTGGATAGAACATGCGCCAATTGTTCCACGAAAAATTTACTCACGCAAATAATAAAAGTGTGTGGGAGTATCTACCAAAAATGAATGATTCGAACATAATATTATTATGTAATATCAAAGTGTAGCCATATGGGCGACGCTGTGTTCTGCATTAACATTTAATGAGTGTCATTAGTAAGCGTGTATTACATTATTGTCTCTCTGTCGTGTACTACACATTTTCTGAAACGTAGAGTTTGTATATACAAACAAATATGAATTCATTTTTGTGTAATGCTCACATCGCAGCGTACCCAATCACTTATATCTTTGTCTCATCTCTACCTTGACACACCAGCTCATCTCTCTGGAAACTTATCTTTCAAACTAGTTGACAAGCGCGCACATTTGCAGTTCGCCGAGTCACCACAAAACGTTCAGTGTGTGACGTCATACAGCACACGTTTTGATTTCCCCAAAGTATGGTCAAGTTATAAATATTTAATAAAATTTTTAGATTATTATGACATTATAATACCTTGTATTTCTACACAAAAATCTGACATTTTTTTCATTTTTGACTTAGTCGTTGAATTTCGACCTTTGCAACACAACCATCTACCCATTTACAGTCTGGTCATTTTGATCATTCTGAATTTGGCGAGTTGTAAATATTTCCACTACGCTTGAGTCAATATTTACTATTTGCGTATTTTTTTCACATTCCTCGTCTTGTTGTTGTGGGCTACACGTCTTGTTCCTCCAAAAATGGACATTTCGCATTAATTCTCCCCCAAATCAGAGTGCATATTTATATCTGAATAAAGCTTTATTAGCTTCAGTGCTCGCGAAAACAAATCCACGCAACGACAAATTTATACGGCATTCATGTCGAAACCATGTAATAAAATATTATTCATTCATACTGCACACAGCTCTCATCAGAAGACCGATCAAAAAATTATTTTTTTCGTGAGCTGCCAACAAGCGATGCAAACATGGTTGGACTAGAGAGTGAGATAAGATGATCTCTTTTCGTAAATATTATGGGTGAGATAAGATGAGCCACATTTGCACACTCACACTATGCTGATTGTGGTGATGAGCCCTTATCCAAATATTGTCATTAGGCGTGGATTGTCTTTCGTGTGGGCTCCCAGAGTTTTGCGGCTTTTTGGTGTGCCTCGTCGACCTTGAAATATCGATACAAGGCTTTTTTCTATACAAATACAGAGAGTCGTCCTGTGGGTTGATAAAACTTGATGGATTTCCCTCTCCATCACACACACACGACAGAGAAGACTTTTTATTGTCACACCAGCCGTATTATACAATTGAGTTTCGATGTTTTTTCCTATGCCGTTATGGGTTGTCCTCGTGTGACAAACGACTCAATGATGATGATGATGAGAGCAGACACACAAAAACGCTTGACTCAACCCTGTGCGAAAAGGATTACGATAAAAAAATCTGTGAGAGCGTTATATATATTGTTACTCTGCTTCTCATTCAGCTTTCATAATGTTATGTATATGTGTGCGTATCAACAAGATCATATTTGCTGTGAGGAGTTGGATAGCTAATTAGGTTTCTCCACGATTAATCTCTGCAGAGCGGTTGCGTCGAGCTATAAAATCCACCTTATCAAATGACTACGACTGACCTCAAGCTTGGCTTGGTGTGACCTCGTCGCACAAGAAGTGCTATTGGGTTTCCTCATTAGCGCCACAAACCAAAACTGAAACCTACAACGGAGTCGCCAAATATGCGTGCATTACTACTGATGCTCACAACAAATACTAAGTTACTCTCTATCTGAGGGAGTGAGCTTGAAATGTAACGTTTTAACTCGAGACTTTTCTCCAGACTTCTGGACAAGTCCTTGTCCAAGAAACGTGTGATGAGTTGAATTAGTATGTTATGATTTCATATATAACTTTCCCGACCGATGACTTCATATCAACCGCGACAAGGTTTCCCAAGAGAATTACGAGCGTTTGTAAAACGAAACCCCCTGTGCATCTCATTTACCGTTATTTATGCCCGTCTGTCACAACGACTGATGGTTTACTTTGTTATTGAAACTGAAAGCTTTTCTCGGGGGTGATCACACACACATAGAGTGTGTCACGAAACACAACCTTATCAGTATGTGCGCCTTTTCTAGCTCGCTTTACAAACATAAATAATTGTTTCGCCAGTGAAGGCAGTGTAGCCGAAGCTATTAACTGCGGTAAATTTTCGCGTGTGCTCAATCGATTTTTCTGCGTTACATAAAAACACGGGCGCTTCATGGTTTACTGCGCGGACGTCATGGAGTAATGCTGCCATCAACTCCGATATACAAAATATGAGACTATTTACTTCTCATGAGTTTGACTCACCACTTTTTACTAATGAAATGAACGTATTTTTTGAGTCGACTCTAAAGCCACGAAACATTATGAGAGAAAGGAGAGAGAGAGAGAGAGCAATGGATCATTGCCACCCGAAGAGAAGGCTTCCGTGATATAAACTTTGCATTCTTCCCCTGCATCTCCTGTCATGCATAAAACCTAATTATGGCGAACTTAAAGGCTCACATGCATAAGGCACGTATTTCCTCCCATTTTACACTGTACTCGTCAATGAGAGTACTGTGCTCAGCATACGAAGATTGGACTTGACGCTTCAAGCTCCGAAATCCATTTCCGGCCATCAAATCCACCCGCAATAAATGCGTATGTGTGCCATGCGCTCAAGGACCTTTCTTTCATACCATGTATGTACTTCACATGTCCAACTGTATAATATTTTGGAAAGTGTGTGTTCAACGTTGTAAACGTGCTGTACTTTCACCTCATCTGTTCCAAGTAACTGGAGGAGTCCAAATATCGACTTATAAAACTACTTTGAATATTCATACTCTTTTATTATATGTACCTCTGCTCTCTCTAAACTAACAAGTAAACTCATGGAGAAGGTTCACCGCTTTTGAAAAGGTTTTTTCAGTTTCTGGTGCAGTTTTCTATGCTGTACACGATAGTGTTAATTAACCACTTGAATGGGGCAGTATAATACTTTTAATTTCAGATTTCATCCAAAATCGCTCAGTTTTAATGTAGTTAAAGTACTCCTGTGAAATTTTTCGAAACCTTTTTTATGCCTCATCGGATAAAGCATTCAAAAACAACAATTTTTGCCATTTATTGTTATTTGAAATTCCGACCCTGTTTCGATATATTAGCAAATACAAATCTGCAATAATTCAATAGGAAATTTTCTACACAGACCTATTGCAGTTATACATGGTGTAAGCCCTAGTACGGTTAATAAATGGTCCCATTCAAGTCCAAATGTCTACCTATCTCACCAAGTGTCGTGTAGAGCATCTTCAGTTGTGCCTAAAAACAAAAATCCCGTAGGTGAAGCGGTGAACCCTTCCCTTGACTTTACGTGTAAGTCTTGATCCTGAGAGCTTTGGAGGTGAACTAGGATTTAATGGAACTTTCTGGCAACATTTTAACGGCTTTTTAAACTACGGCTACGAGTTGATCACTCACTTGCATGATGACGCACTCAGTTATCCGATTGGTGCACTGACTGTCGCCAAAGGTTGCCCATATGATGCGATTCTCTCGCATTTGGTAGATATCATGTTAAAAATAACGTAGTATTTTATCCTTTGCTAAAGTCGTTTGCTCCAAAAAGTAGTTTTTAATAGGAAAACAAAATGTTATGGAATTTTCATTTGAAACTGACAAGCAAACCCTTTTAGCAGGTGGTGAAGAAATTTATAATTGATTGTATATTTTATTACCGTCACATATAAATATGAAAACACACCAATTAGATTTTGCCAAACCAAAACCAGGATTTTGAAAATTAAGTTTTATTAATTGCTTTCAGAAAACGACCTTGCGTTAATGCATGCTACACACAAGGAGACCGCCCACACCACCCACATTTCATTAATTTTAAACATGTACATTTAGAGCAATAAATTTTTTGCAATCTTGCAATCTGCATGGTCAACTTTTTTCCCGCACTTTTGAATACAATTTCAGTTCATATTCTCAAACTTCTTTGCCAAAATTTTAACTACATTTTGTGGATTAAAATTCATTTTGACGAGCCCAAACTCGAATATTTTTAGCACTTCCTAATTTAGCACTATCGATAGAAATAAGATATAATTTTTAGTCAATGCCAACAGTATTATCAGTTTATTTTTTAACATACTTTGTAACCAACCGTAAAAAACAACAATAACCAAAACAATTGTCGCGCGTCACGAAATATCACGCGCTGCACGAAGAATTGGATTATTTATTTTTCGGGTGTGTTGATAGTTTGGCAAATTCTGATTGGTGTTTTTGGTACTACTAGTCAATGTTAACAAAACCTGAAATCGGTTTCTAATTTCATCACCACCTGCCGAAAGGGTTTGCTTGTGAGATCCGCTCTCTGCCTCAAAAAAATGGTACATTATGATGTCTAATTCGTTCACCAGGTATAATTCTGTTTTGCTGGGTGGCCGGAGCGATAATTGGATTCCTTCCATTATTCGGCTGGTACAACAAGAAGGGCTGGGAGGCCGAACCGTCGGAGTACTGCTTCTTCACGGACGTGATGGACTACAGCTACCTGGTCTTCTTGTACTTCGCCACCATTGTATTCCCAGCGCTGCTAATGATTGGCTTCTACGGCTACATTTACCATGTCGTTTTAATTAAGGTAAGGAAAACAACGTCAAAAAGAAGTAATGGTTCTTATTACGACGCTTGTTTATTCTTTTTCTCTCCCTGTGCTGCCTTTTGTGATCGAATAATAATATATTGGGCACATATAATACGCTGAAGGGTGAAGGCAATATAATTAATTGCCTACTTTACGAGCTTTCTCTCAAAGAGAAAGGTTTCACATTGCACTTGTGAAGAACGGTGGTGCATTGTTTGCCACAATGGAGAGTTTGCATAATGTTCTCACGAGCCAGGAGAGCAGTGTAGTGAATGTGTAAATATTTTTTTGTTGCTAGATCCGTCAAAAAGGAACACTCGCTCCTCAACACCTCCGCCGTTTCTCTGAACAGTCGAGGATGGGCTCATTGAGTTGCGAGAATCGATCTGCGACTCAAGTTTTGCGAATCATGGTCTCTGAGAAAAGAAGAGAAGCGAAGGCCGCCAAGAAGCTTGGCATCATTGTCCTCTTTTTCATGCTCTGCTGGATGCCCCTGTACACGATTAATTGTATTCAGGTAAGGAGAAAGCAAGACAAAATACTCCTGTACTCTTTTGTAGCAAAAGAATTTGCATGCAAGACTCATCATACAAGTTACAATCTAAAAATACGGTTCGATTCCTGTACATGATGGGAAAGTGTGGTATTTTGAGGTCTCTTTTTGGTTGGAAAAAGTGTAGCTTTCACGGATCGTTTCCTGAGAAAAGTTTGATTTGTCCAGAGTTGTAGATGTATTATGTAATGCTCGTATGCCTATGCATGACAATGATACATATTTTGTGTTTGTTTTTGTGTAGGCATTCTTCCCGAAATTCAATGTACCACTCGGACTCATCAACTTCTGTATCATCCTGTCTCACGCGAACTCCGCGCTCAACCCCTTCCTGTACGCGTACCATCTGAAAGAGTTCCGCATGGCGATGAAGCACGCCCTGCTGTCGCTCCTCGTGAAGTTGTGCTGCGGCCTCGTCAATATTCACGTGGAAAAGGAGCATCCCCTGGGAGCAATGAGCCGGAGTTTGACGATGCCGTCGATAGGGCATGTGACGACCGTTCCGAATCCCACTGGGAAGGTCTCCATAAAATTCCAGAAAATCAGTCGACCGGATGACTCCCGCTCGGCAAACTTGTCGCCCACGAACATTCACTCGACGATGATGATGAGCGCCGTGATGATGAGAGCAGCGTCCCGGGATAATTTGCTGTGCACCACAGGCGCTACAGGGAAATCACTCACGAGCCTGTCGCTGGCCAGCGATACGAGCAACCAAGTTCTCGAGATTCCGCTTCAAGTCACAACCACCTCCTTCATCAAGTCGACGTCGGCCTCGAGTTCTCCCAGGAATGCTCAGCCTGGGAGTAATGGTTGCCACAAGAGTTGCAGCAGTCGCAATGGGCATCTATCTTACAATCACTGTGCTCTCTCAATGTCGAAGAAGCCTGCTGAGACGAGTACTGTTCCAGGGTTGCACCCGCACCTTAATACAAGCCCCTCGTCCCCAGAAGCAGGAAACAACTTCACGATCTCATCCAGCGGGGGTAAGGAAGGGGATCGAAGTTGGGAGGATAACGACACCGTCATTGACGACGAGGACGTCGAGGTGGTGCACACACATGCTTTGAATGATCTCTCCAACAACTGTTCCAGTCAAGTCGTCAGTGACTTGTCTTCGTGTAGGACGCCAGAGGTGGACGAAGTAGAGGACTTGGGGCATGAAGACAACAATCACAGCACCACTCATCCGCTCGAGTCTCAACCCCATTCGAATTCCAGTGATGACATTTGCTCCGACTCTAGTCGTCCCACAAACATAGTATTAACCGCAGAAGTGACAGGCAACGTGTGTCAGAAAAAGTCGGAACTCTCACAGAATTGCATTGGCAGCCCCACTAGCAACGGGCAGGGAACGAACTGCATATCAATAGAGTGAACTTTTTGTGGAACTTTCTGAGGGGAAGTTATGTACTTATTTAAGAAAGCCACCCCCTCCCCCTGTCCAAAGAGTAGCCCCTTTGTCAAGTAAACTTGAGGACTGAGAAGTAATACGTCTCCAACCGATGCTAGATGATACTCTTTTCTTTAAACCAATTCAAAGAAAACCACTTCTCTCACTAACACCATGAGGAGAGATTTGGTTAATCCTTTTAAAGGAGAAGATTAATGTGGTCACCACTTTCGATTTTCTGCCCGATTTCAATGTAAATAGTTAATAATGCGAGTACGTGTTTTCTCGGTGTTGTGACTCCTCCACGTGTCACTGTCGTGTGTTCGTGTGTAGATACGCATCTCACTGTCGGACTTTTTTCGTCTCTGCATGTCATGTAACATTTATTTCGGTGTTTTAGATGAGCTCTATCGATTGTATTATTGCGACGATAAGAATCGCCATTTTCACACGCATCATCCCGCAAACAGTTTGTAATATATTTGTGATGTATGTTCAACACAAATGTGTGATGTTTCGATATCTCTGACTCTTATGTGTATGTACCTACAGCATGCTACCAGCTTCTCTGTATTATGTATTTATGTACATACTATTTATGATTTAGAGGCTGAATCAATGTTGACAATAGTTTATGTTGCTTATCCAGTTGAGAATTTTATTCGCTGTTTTCTATATATTGTACCACACATCCATATTACTGTAATGTACATTCAATGATTGTGTTCATACCACGGCTATTTTTGTAATTTATTTTGTAATAAGAATAATACATGTTACCTCAACCGCATCTCTCACTCGTAAAGATGTGCAGCTTCTACAGTGGTTTAATCCTGGCTTTATTAAGTAGTTTCAGCTGCGTGAAAATTTGCAGAAAGGCAAGAACCTCGTATGGATTCCATGTTTGCCCTCCGTTTTCCCACATTCTTTTAAAAGCCGGTGTTTGCGAACTTTCCTAAGCTTACATTCACAAGTAATATTTCATGACCGTCACTTCTTCCTTCTTCTAAAGCGGATGAGACGTGTGCAAAAAGTGTTGGAAGGCGGAAATGTGAATAATAATCAGATTAGCTGTCACTTGCAGTTTTGACAGTTCTTCGCAAAAAGTCTCTTATCTTTAGCAACTACCATCATCATCATTAGTTTTCTCAGTGCTTCCCACCATCTTCTTGAGTGTAGCATACCGTCGAATATTTCATGACTCAATATTCTTGAGAACAAAAAAGTTCGCAATATTATGTCAAGCTCCTCTCAAGTTTTGTGAGCACAGGCAGTCGATTTCGAGAGTGACTTTATTCCCGCAAAATTTACTGCATGAAGGTGAAGTACATCTCGCGATTATCGTTAGTTTTCACCCTGACACTATCAGGTTTCGACTTTCTCAAAGTGAGCCCAAACCTCTTTCTTGGCAAAGGTGGTGGCTCTTGTCTGCTCTCAGTTCGACGGACGAAGCCTTCATACTCCATCAGCATGTTCGCCAAGAACTGCTGCTTCGATGTGACTGAGATTTTGGACGTCGTGGAAACTCCTTTCCGACTCCCTCTCACGACAGTGAGAATTGGGGCTCCTTTGCTGAAAACGATGTCCTTGACTTTCGACGTATCCCCCTTGATCTTTTCGAGAAACTCTTTGTTCTCCGCCTCTCCACTCGAGTTGGCCACAAGGAGCTCGATGATGAACGCCGCGACGGAGATGACAAAGCCGAAGATGATGAGGTAGATCGAACCCTGTGTGAGTAAACAGAGGTGATACCACACTACTCCATCTCACATACTCTACGTGATGCAAAATGCCTATTTTTTATTTTATTTTCATTAGCGTCGCAACCTACTTTCAATGCTTTATGTGATCAGTATCATTCGAAGATTAAAGTTCATAAAAAATCAGCGCTGTTACACACAACTGTCAACTCCAATAATTTCGTATGTTCGTTTCATAGTCATCTTGCCGGCTCCTCACTTCCTAGACTCATGGAAACATATTGCTCTATATTTTTTTACTCTCATTGTGTGTGAAAGAATTATAGTTGCTAAATGCAAGACATATTTCTGCATTGTTCACACATTATTTGCAGCTGGCTGTCACAGTCTGTCGTGCTAAGAATACCTAGAATTTTATGTCAACCACTATTGGAAACTAGAAAGCGATCAAAAGTATGAAACAAAGTTGTATGACTAGATCTCTATAAAACTCTACAGTGTTTGGAGAGCTCTTTGGTTCAATTGCCTGGACAAGGACAACCTCGTGTGGCTTGTAGGCAAGCATGCATGCAAAATAAACTGCCACCAACACTCCACTAGTCCACCCACATAAAAAAATATCTGGCATCACTCATCATCATCGGTTCTATCAAGCACAAAGAGGTTTGCCTCTCAACGTGCACTCTCCTTTGGATTAATGTTTTCCCTGACATTTATACACATTCCTAAAAACATAACTCGGCTTTGATCTTGGCAGTCCATATTTATATATTTATCGACGATTATCTTTTTTAATGTGTGGATGCGGCTGTCTCTTTTTTAATGCACGAGGCTCATCTTTTTTGTTGCATGAGCGGCTCAATGATTGCTACACAACCCTACATTCTTGAGCATGATACGATTTTGTAGTGAATGTTATACTCTTATTTATTGCTTTCGCGTAAAAAAACTTTGCACACCCCTTTTTTGGCGTGGCTTCTTTTCATCGTAGAGAAGAGCTCACTCTCACGTTTTTGGTCAAATGTCTGGCCACTGATAGTCGCAAAGTGAAACAGAAAAAAGTCAAATTACATAAGAGCTACAAAAAATATTTTAACATTGAAGATCATTCAAAGACGTTCCAGGAGTTAAAAAAATGGAATGAAACTTTGCCAAGAATGATGACGAGTAGGTGGTAATCATGAAGTACGTATGGTGTCCCCAAATAAAAATCAAAACAAAAGTGAGCTGCTAAGGTGTGGGTGGATGGTCAATAAAAGTCCGAAAAACAAGGTCGCTCTTGGTCGAACCAAGTCTACGGATTTCATGGTCACTCACTTGCATACACACGCGCTTTGATAAATTATGATGATCACCCACTCGTTCATTCAAATTCTTAAACCGTCATTATTATTCCAAAACGAATCGTAGTATCGATGTTGCCATACCTGCAGATCTCGTATGTTAAGAACCCTCTGCTTTCTCTGCTGATGGCTGGCAGACCCACTCGCTGACTCTGCATCACCCTCATCCTTGTCTTCATCCTCGTGGTTGTCGTCATCGGAACTCTGTCCGTGTCCCCCATGGTCCCCCATCGCTTCCATCATTTTTCGCAAGTGCTGTTTTGTCTTTGAGACCAACCGCTGAGACCAACGTTTCATGAGTCCTGACTCCTGAAATCGGCGGATATGCCTAAAGAAAAAATAATAAAATCCAGAGGAAATTATTATTTTCTAGTAAAAACGTATTTGCATACTAGTTGTAAAAAAGTCTATGAGACTTCCGGAAAAAATCCCTATATGCATATTACACAATCGAGCATTTCTCTCCATGTTGACAAACAGCGGACAGCACATGCTCTGCTGATGATGATGTGCATGATGTGATTCATTAGGTTTAAATAGGTTACTTGTTGTGTGTCCATTGAACCGCGTGTGTAACCGGATGCGGGAATAGTTGCCACTTTGTGCTAGAATTTCGCCGAAATTCATTTAGTGTCAATTTGAAAGTTACTAAATATTCCGCAGCATATTGGGGTCGTCTGTCAATTAGTTATCACATGTCTCCCACGCCTTTATTCCGTGACCACGCTTCTACAGGATTTCAATTAAACTTTACTGTGACGACAATCTGTTCTGAGGGACAGTACAATCAGTCATTTGACAGTGGAGCTGTTTAGGTGAATGCATGATTTCCTTCCAAAACTGTCAGTGTGTCCGCACGGTACAGTCGCTTGTCAAGCAGGACAACAAACAACTCCATTTCTATCGCGAAAATCGAACTCGATTGGTAATGGCGTAATACGGTGAGAGTTTTCATCGTGTCCCTCATGTCGCCCCGATTGAAGTGACGAATTTATTTCCCAACAAATAAAGTAGGTAGCCGTACACACTGACGACAAATAGTTTTTACCGTAGATTGACCACTTTCATACATTTATGAAAATTTTTAAGTACATGATATCCTGGGGTACCTACTGCATGTATACCTATGTACGTATATCATCGACAAATTATATTGTTTAACATCTACCATGTAAGAGGTGGAACTAAGCTGTAAAACCATTGTTTTGCTGTTGTGAATAAATGATGTTTAGTCAAAATGCTGAATTTCTTTTACTTGAACAGATTAAAATATGCTCTTGCCTGTTGATAGTAGGAACGATGGGCGAGTTCTTTTGGTACGCGATCCCAATGTGAACGGGAACAATGCATTGCTTCATCGTCCGCATGGACGGAGAGCCGAACCTAGTCAGATTGCGCGTTTGCCTGGTGAATTTGAGGAATCGATTGTTTTCGTACAACGCAAATTTCCCATCCGCCACCATCGATACTCCAGTGTTCACATCGTTCACCAACTACAACAAAGATTTACAATCTACTCATTTTTTCTCTAGATGAGTGGATGCGACATTTGGAAATTGAGTACTTTTATTATAACAATTGACGAATATAGTTGCATCACCTCGTAACGGCTACTAAGCAGTCTTTTAGTGGCCACCTCCCCATTCGTTTCTCCATACTGTTTGAACAGCGTCTGGAGCTCCGAGCCCCAACCACCAACTCGTAGCCCAGATGCCGCCAAGTCGTTAATGTTGTCGATGGGCCTCTCAAAGAGGGGAATCGTGAGGAAAGAGACCATGGCTCCTCGGTACGCTAACGTGATGAGGAGGCAAAACATCCAAAACCATCCGATAAACATTCGAATCGACCAACATCTCGGCCAAATATGAAGGGCAACTTGGCTCATGATACTGAAGCTCGTGAAGACGACTTCAGAGCGCCCAGTGAAGACTCGAGCCTCGCCCCGGTGAACACGGAGTTGGGCGAGAGCGTAGAGACCAACTGGTGCAAACACGAAACAGATGGACAGAACCAACAACCAGAGTTTGTAGTTGAATGGCAAGATCAAAGCGAGAAAGCGTGGCCTTGGCAGGGGATTCGGGGTGAGGAACGAAGTGCAAGCCACATCCAGTGGAATACTCATGTCGAGGTGATCCAAGTAGTGCTTCAGCACAAAAAATGATCCTATTCCCAAATCCGCCTCGCCGTCTACCAAGCTACAGACAAAAAACTTTCATGTGTTTCATAAAAGAAAAGCTACTATATTGAACCAGTAAATGACTATTGAGAAAATATGGGTGAAATATGTATGTCGTAAAACCGTCCAAGTGCTCCGTAAAAACTTGGGGTCGAATTTGTGATCTCGAAGCTTTCCCGTGTCTCTAGCTTCATATCAACGAACTCATAATCGAAATTCATGATGCTCGATAGCTCCTTCACGATCTCCACCTCGTTTCCTGCGTATTCCACCTACAAAGAGACAGGCGTTGTGGTAGAGATCTTGTCACTGGTTAATCACTCCAAATCATGTGTGTCATTCACACAGTGTGTTACATAATGACCTCGCAGCTGCTTTACCTGACCATTTAAGGACACATATTTGATGACCCCAGGTGGATGCTCGAAGGCAACAATGCGAAGGGTCACATTTCTCAAATCGGTCGTCTTGTCTTTGTACCATCCGTCCAGCGAGCGGCCAAAGTACTTTCCCTGACTCCAGAAATCTACTACTCGCGTCGTGTCTGCCGTGTTTTGAAGCAACGGCCACTTGAACCCTTTGATCGTAAATGTCATCCTCCTTTTTAAAACACAAAAAAGGGAAACAATATTACGGTCACAGTTAGTTCTGATTATTTCCTATTTTCTCCATGACACACATGGATACTCGGCCATTTCTGGAAAATTGGTTCGCTAAATTTTTCGCAATTTATACTTGCTGGCTCTGTAGGCGAGCTTCGTGTGAAAGAGGATCGTGTTCGGCACTTTTCTCCAGATGTCATCCGCCTCAAAAGTTTTATCGACGCCAGAGTACCAAATGAGGAACCTCGCCCTAGTGTTGATGAGGCGATACTCGTCTCCGTAGTGAAGGAGGTCAACTACTGCGGAAGGGCTCTCGAGAACGATAATGTAGCCACCACATTGTCTTATATAGCCTTCCCTCAACGTCCTCGTCATTTCCTCTGTAATATTTTCACCTACAAACGGAAAAAACGCGTGGTTGGTCATCCAAATGTCCATAAAAAAGAAAAAATGGACACAGCGTTCCAGAGAGGAGTCAAACGTACTCGTCAACGCCACAGTGAACACAGGAAGACATCCTTGCACTACATCATCATCATTCCCGCAAACGTTGACAAAGTCCAAAACTGTGGAGAACCCGTAATCCCAAATGATGGTGGTGCAGCTGGAAAAGTGCGTTAATTAAGAATCAATAAATATTGTATGCAGCAATACTTGGTGAGAATAGAGAAAGCAGAGTAAGCCCTGCTAAAAACTTTTTTATTCCGCGTTTCATCTCATAGGAGAAAGTTGACCATCTGAGTAATTTGTGCATGGTTCTAGAGTGGCCGACGGGAACTTTGTGGTTGTCGTGTCATGGCACATATTCTTAAAATGATTAATGTCTGCAATTTTGTCCACATTTTCTCATTTACAAAAACTCACTCTGTTTCCAGCTTCTCTCGTCCGTCCGTAAGAAACTTGCCGATTTCCGAATACATTGCCCATTCGCCAAGGAGAAGTCTACGGAGAACGAGAATTGAAATCTTGTTTAGATCCATCATGTGCTGTTACTCTTTTGATCATCACAGAAATTAGCGCTGGCTTGAGTTAAATTAGATAGCTTTATAGCATACCATATCTGTCGATTAATTTGGCAAAAGTATTAGTGTCATTTTCCTAATCGTCCAGAAAAAAACTGATAAATACTTACTTCAACGTGTTTTGATGCAAGTTACCGCCTCCCTTCGCTGGAGCACAGTATCCACCAGGAATGTCAATGTACAAGGATAAAAAGACGAGGCACACTTTCGCAAATGCGATTCTATGAAAAACTTGCGGTCCGAACATTGTGTTTTTTTTTAATATCCACTATTTTGTAGTGTTTCAAGGTTGTCTTTTGTTCGAGTTACTCAAACTGCAATAGTTTGCTAGCCTCAGGCGGAAACTAAAAACAATCTGCGGTCGAGAAAGGAATTATAAAACAGTAGTAGTCGCACCTCACAACGACTCCGTTTGTCATTTGGTTGAGATTTACAGGCAGACACTTGCTCGTACTTGGTTAATCAAACGGAAAAACAGAGAATTACGCAATGTCTCGTGTCTAGGAATGGGAAATGACGTCAACTAACTAACATTCCAACCTGAATTTGAGTAAATACATTCATGATGTTGGAAACTTGTATCAAGTCTTTCTCTGAAAACACCGCATGTCAAGCTTTCTCCACTTTCTTTCCCATGCCAATTCCATTCAGCACAAATATGAATACGGTTTATAATTACGGCATTTTGTTTGCCTGGTTGTAAAAAATACTGGTAGACAATTGACATGTCAGACAATTGGTGTGATTGCCATTCACGATTTTCTCACAAATAAAGGATTTATAAAAATCATGAGATAAGTTTAGACAAGTTCGAACCTATTCAAACTTATCCCATGAATCAGTTAGTTCAGTGCTGTTCCTATGAATCAGTTCAGAGTTAGAAACCAAATCAGTCCTGACCACGACGACCAATGCTTGTCAGATGAGTAAAAATGATTGAACAGTTGTACATAGCTACTATGTTAATTTAGCAGCATTTTTACTAAAGCCCATCTTTACTACTAAAGCCTGTACGACGGGAAGGGAGACATTTTTGTTCGGTTTGTGGCAAGAAGGGAATATTTTTTAAGAACTAAACTATA
>JAHZMW010004512.1:0-14235 GCA_027743745.1 Alloscopus bannaensis
AAGGGATCTGGCTGACTCCGGCGGATTTCTTTTTTCTCCACCATCGCCCTCATCCTTTTCTCCAGAATGCTGGCACAGACGTCTGTAACTCTGGACTTTTCCCTCTGGAGAGAAAATGGTTCACATAAGTTGTACAAAGTGGTATATATATATATTTTGTATATTATATAGAGGCTTCGTAAGAGTTAAATGGGCACGTCGTCACTTTTGTCGGAAGTGGGACAATACATTTATTTCCAGCTCAGTTATTGCGTTAGAGTCCTCCAAAATGGTGGAGAGAGGGAAAGAGCATGTGTTGAAAACGATTAGGCAATTTATACACCTGCATCTCTCTTTGTGTGCACATCGCTTTGTGACTCCTAAACCATGTATTCTGACCATGTCTGAAAATCTATGTTGAAAAAATTACATGTAGTGAGCACCCGAGCGTTTCCAACTCACGTCACACCTTAGCTCACACACAAAAAAAACTAAAGTACAGCCAAAATTTTGAGTAGTGCTTCCTTCTCCAGCGAGTCCATTACTACGCTTGTATAATGCTTGTTATGTGGAGTGTAAATGGGTATATCCAGCCGCATAAAAAATGCATTTTTTTGACGTATTAAACTCAAATGAGATTGTATTCTGGATATTTTTATGTGTGCGTATGCATTCACATGGATTTCCAACTGGATTCGATTTGTACTTCCAGCAAAAAAAAATGGAGAGAGGACGTACGCTGGTACGGAAATGATATTTTCTTAAGTAAATCACCTCCTGGAGACGGGAGGACAAGAGGGCACGGAAGAAAAGAGATATTTCTTATGAAATTACATTTCCTTTATTGGATTCTGAGACGCACTGTAAATAAGAGAGCTTCGAGATCTCATCATCTTTCAGTAAAAGTGTGTGCTATATGGTTTTAGGATTCTGGGTGGCCTTATATAAGAATGAGAAGAGTGTGCAACCAATTTCGGGAAAAATCGAACCTCACCTTTTTATCCCGTTTTTTTGTGAATGAGACCAATTGTGTTTTGAGATCTAGAGTTTTATAGCATCAGTGTGTCTGTGTGGGTGGTCTGAATTGCGTAAAAGTGAGAATGAAGCTTCTCTGAGTGGAGGACACACACATTGAATCAAATTTCATTTGATGAGAGTACAAACACATCTCGCTTTCTCTCCGCTTTCTCTCTTGACGTTACCCGAACTCTGGTGTTGACTTTTGTTGACTTTGACAGAGCAAACATCAAATCAAAAGAGACAGAGTTAAAGAGTAAATTGGTAAAATGAAAGTGCTCCGAAAACTGGGGATTAAAATAGATATTTTTGGTAAACAGATTAAAATAAAGTCTAAATAAACACTCTCTTATCGGAGCATCGGTGTCCACGCCTTTTAGGCATATCATTTCCGTATGACACATTATTTTTGTGGGAGCTACGTGTGTGGTCTCTGATACTGTGGCGATTTTGATGATTCACCACTTACTCACGTCTTTTATGCAGAATGGCACAACTTTTGGCTTCCCACAAGAGAATCGGGAGAAACGAAAACCACCAGCCAAACACAGGGAAAGTTCGCATAGGGAAAATCACTAGGAAAGGCTTTCCCCTCGAAAAGAGAAAGCTTAAAGAGGGGAGAGAGGATTAATGTATATTCCTGATCTCATCTATATATCCTAAGGTGAGGTTGTGGCTTTCTCCGTTTTGGCTTGGAAAACTCTGGAAAATGCGGGGAGTTTTCTAGGGTTTACCTCCACTCGTTACAACAACGTATCAATTTCGAAATGAAAGAGAACAATTGGGATTTCCCCTCTCTGAAAGTGTTGCAATCGACGTACCTTTCTCTATGTAGTAACACATAAGGATTAAGTAGTTCTCTGCAATTGTATTGCTCAAAGAGAAAGTGTGCAGCTTTCACTTTGTGGCTGGAGGGAGTAACGCGGAGTGTATTATGAGAAGTATTGTAATAATGGCTCCTCTTCATTTTTGTTTTTCGTCCAAAATGCAGAGAGGTCTTTCGCTCTAAAAGAGAAAGTCAGAGAAAGTGGAGGAATACTATTTTGTCAATGTGTGACGTGTATAAAAATTATGAAGAATGTAACAACGAATTCGGAGTAAAAAGTCGTTTGTAGTCGTTCCCTTCTTTTTCGTCGGTTTTTCTGGGAGGAAATTGGAAAGCACATGAATATTTATTGAGTGAAACACGAATATGTGAGAGAAAGTCACGTTTTCTCTTAAACAAAATGAGTGAAAGCGTATATGCACACGTGGAATTCATAAAAAATAGGGAAAGCATTGCAATATATAAAGTTCAGTATGCATTCTGGAGAAAGTACAAACGTTCCAGGAAATGACAAGAGGAAAGTTGGGCGAGTTTGCAAAAAAGAGAAAGTTCGGGGAATTTTCATGACAGTGTAATCTACCCAATGAATTTAGATACTTCGTCCCAAAAAACGTTAAAAAGTTATTGATTAGAAAAAATTGATGTTTTAGCATAAATTCATTATTATGACACGCTTGATTTTTTGTATTTGCGATTTGTTTATATTTCATTTATGCAAATGAGCCCGAGCTCACCAGATGGATGTGTGTAAGACTAGGACAACAACTTGTGGACTGACCGGCATATTTTGCTAGAAATCAGTCGACATTTTTTATACCTTTAGACTCAACTTTTTACGGACAATTTATCAATTTCAATTTAAGTACAGTAAACAGTTAATTTACAACGAAGTTCACGGTTATTCGTCGTGAATCCGTACATGACGCCAGTGGTTCCAAGGACCTTGTCGTGAGGTATTTTTACTGGATTTAAGCAGTTTTTGAGCTTTACGATTGTTTTAATTGTGAAGGATATGATTGAGTAATTAGTTGGCGTTGATTTTATCGTTTTTTATACAGGTGCGATTTGTGGGATCCATTTCCAGCTTTAAAGGCGTTCGAAGGAGATTCGTTTTGATTATGGAAAATAAGCATCCAATTCATCTGGAGGCTGACTTGAAGGAAATGTTTCGAAAACGGGAAATCCTCACCAGTGCCCTTACAGACTTTCATGATGAGGTCCGGAAGTTGGAGGTCCAAGTCCAGAATCGAGAAGCTCGGCTCGAGATTAGGGAAATGGAGATTTTAGAACGCGAGCAAAAGTTAAAGGAGAAGGAGCGGACATTGTTGAAACGACAAGATGTAATCGACAAGATGGAGAAGGACCTCCTCGAGGCGAGGCAAGAGGAGGACATCAAGGAGAAGGCCTTGAAGGAGCTGAGATTGGAGCGAAAGGAAATGCATTTGGCGAAACTGATTGCGCAACTGCAACAAGAAGGAGCGATGGTGGAGATTGGAAGGACTGTGCTCAATAAGGATATCAGTGAGTTCAAAATTCTGAGGCAAGCTTTTCTCGAGGAGGAGATCAGAAAGAAGAAGGCGGAGAAGGAGGCGTGGCTTCAGAAATTCCAGGAGGAATTGCAGAGCTTCAAGTTGCCCAGTGCGGGGCTCCTCTTCAAAGAGGAGAATGAGGAGGTTGAAGTTCTAGTTGCGGAGGCTAACGGTTTAGCTGATGACTGTCTGAAATTGACGTTGAACAACTAGTAATTCTGATTAGGCATAATATATGATTACATATAATTGTTATGGCCTTTGAAGACATTTTTGGAGAAATAAAGACGTATTGTTAATTTTAGAAAGATTGTTTAGGCCGTGATAAGTCCGGCAGCGCTTGTTTACTTCAACTCAGCCTCCAAACCTTCATGCTACTACATTTATAATAATTTGTGTGTAATTTGCATGCATTTTTTATTTTTGTTATAAATGATTTGAAGAATCAAGATCTTGTTTCTCATCTCATAATGTTATGTTTAATAACCTTTGAAATACAGAGGCGACACCTTCGCAATACCATAATTTATGCCACGGATTCAAAAACAATTGTAAATATAAGTCTGACGAACAATATTATGTAATACAATTTTTAGCGAGACATGATTTCTCTTGTGAAGGTATAATATTGTAAGTACAAGGTAAATACATTTTCCAAAATATTAAAAGAGTCACAATATATTGAATTTAAACTGACTGGATATATAGGTAGGCTTCAATTTTGGAATACATGTATATCATAACATTATTATTACACGCCAGTTTAATACCTTGTTGTGTATGTACATCTCATCTCGGTAGTTGTGAATGTGTATTATAGGTAGGTTTATATGTTTGTAAGTAAACTGTGGAATAGTCGTTCGTTTCGTTGTATACTTTATGCACAGAAGAAGTACAGCAGGGAGTTTTCTAAAAATGTGTACTGACTCTGACTATTATTAAAAATTAATTGCATACTAGCATCTGCGTACAGCGGAGGGTAGCAGTTATAGTCTAGCTAGATCACTAAACCTCTGTCCATATAATCTAAAACATGTTTAGAGTTAAACATAAAGAAATGCAATAGCTCTGAAGGAAAATAGAAATATACAGTACATCTATAAAGTAGGTACTGTGTTGCAAACATCTTGCAAATTAATGACACACAAATAAAATAAAATACGGTTCTGTCAAGATGACGTTGTCGCACGTGGAACGTAAAATGCATTGTAAAACTGGCGAAACTCTATCGTGAAACTTAATCATACAGATTACAAATTTTATTGGAATGAAACGGGAATTTCCAGTTGCCGGAAATCAAAGTTTGTATGTTGAAAGCACTTTTTCTAAACAATATGACCTCTCAAGTCCCTATCTAAAAGTAACTTAACTTGCCGCTTCAGAGTTTCCACTTCATTTTCGAGCGAAGTTACTCTCGTCTTCAACGCAGCGTACTCGACGTACGAGACAAAACCTTTGTTCGAATTGGAATCTACTTCAGAGCTGTCAGAGCCCATCACTGAATTGCTATTGCTTAACTGGTGAATTGGAGGCGCCGGAGATGGCGACTTTTTACTGTAACTTTTATTTGAGCCACCGATCGACGTGTTGTGATTCAAATGAGGCTTCTCCTGTCCTACCGTTGCTAGCGTTGATGGTTTGGCAGGTAATGGTGGGGCTTTCGCGGTGGGTGGTTCTTTTGTAACTGGAACAGGCTGTGGTTGTGCAGGGGCGGCTGTAACTGGACCTGGGGATGACGTCGCTGGGGATCCAGATACGCTTGCGGTCGTCGCTGTGGGTGCGACTGGTGATACGATTCCCCGTTTCTTATCTTGTGTTTGCTTCAATTCCGCCATCCAAGGGAGGGCTTGTTTCTTCGGTTTGCTGGCACTGATACTACTATTAGCACTCGAAGGGGTGGGCGACCCTTCTTTATCACGACTTTGGGACATGTAACTACCACTGTGATTCATCGAGTTTCCTTCATTGTAGGAGCCTGACGGTGTTCCGTTGGTGGTCGCACTTAAATTAATCGGGGTACTGTGAAGGGGCGGAGGTGAGTCTGCTGTAGAATCCTCAAATGAATGAGAAGAACCATTCACCATTGATACATCCTACAAAAAGGTGAGCAAAATCATCGTATTAACTGTAATTGAAATCCTTCATCAGTTTTTAACAAGTAGTGGTTTTTAAAATCAAACATACATTTTCCTTAGTAATGATGGTCGACGGTGGTCGACGTTTTGGGGCCTTGGCCTAAAAAGACAAACGACAAATTTTAATACGATTCTACTACTCACTACTCTACACTAGTTATTTTATGTACTTTTATGAGATGATGTTTATGAATACTTACACGAGTAGCAGTTAAATGATTCAATGTTTCAGTCCTCTCAACCGAGTTAAACTCTTCTGACTCATCGGAAGTCTTTTCATCCCTCAGCGCAGGAGGGGGTTCTCTTCTGATGATACTTTCAGGTTTTTGGTTCGAGAACAAGTTTGTGTGAAATGCAGCAATTACTGGTGAGGTTGCGGTGTGACCGACTTTAGGAGGAGCAGTTGGTGCTTCTTTGCTGTTGGTTTTGCTAAGTTTTAATTTAGCCAGCTCGACTTTGGAATCTTTGTCGCTTCCAATTTTACTTGATCCTCCTCCGTCCACAACTGTTCCACTCGTGGCTCCAATACTGTCTTTTTTGGCTTTGGCAGGCAGATCGACTGGAGGGGTTCCTAAAATCAAGACAATAAATTTAATCACCAGTCCTTTCAATAAAAGCAGTTAAACTTGTAATTCATAATCGTCAATCTAAAAATCTCATACCTGCTGGCTGTATAATACTTCTATCTTGTGCAAACATTTTTGGCTGTGACACACCAGAGCCAACCGCGGGGTAAACTTCTCCAGGACTTATTAGTTTAACGAAATTATCTGGAAACAGGCCTACTTTGCCTCGGAGTTCCCCTCGCCACCAACCCTCATCCTCACATTGTCTGGAAATTATTGTGATGATGTCACCTTCCGCCAACTCAAGCTCATCCTCATTGGAGGCTTTGTAAGGGTAGAAGCAGCGAGCTAGCTCGCGTACTAAAAGACAATCGAATTTCAAACAATCACTCATTATTAATCAAAACCAATCACTTTTTATATACAGATTGAAACTCGTGCATCATGTAGCAAACCAAACAGTACCATATTATAAAACACTGCTGCAACAAACAAACTTGAAGCGCTGTCTCATCACCAGAATTACTTTTCATAAACAATCAAACCGATTCTCGAGCACAACATGCAATTAATTAGGACTTACCAGGTTTCGGTGGTAATTCAGGAGCAGGCTCTTCTTCGCTACTTTGGTTAAGAGGAGAAGCAGGCACAACGTCAGGAATTCCTGCCAAGGCGAAGGGTTAACAACAAAACAAAAACTGAATGCCAAACATGCAATCATGCTTTTAAAAAATGGCGAAATAAAAAAATAACAACAACATGCGTAAGGCAACATGCTTCCGTTACCAAAAATCCCTATAACTGTACATTGACAATCATACACATTCCGTACAACACGTGGCTAACTAATTAAAGAGGACAAACCTTTTGTATGGTTAGCTCTGGGAGAGTCTTTATGTTTCACGTCATCACTTTTGACACTATCGATTATACTTCCGTTTGTTTTTGGTTCTTCAACTTCCTGCTCTGGGTTGTACGAGAAAAGGGCCTTCACTCGTCTACTTATTTCAAAAGTATAAATGAATCCAGTTATGGTTCGTTTCATTTTCATTTCATACGCAAAATTAAATCCCATTAAATATCATCTTCCTCACCTTGCACTGCTGGGATTGCTCCTTAAAACTACAACTTCAGAAGGTTTCGGTTTATCCATAATGTCAGTAGAACTGGCCTTTTCCATAAGTTTCACGAAATTGTCTGGAAAAACTCCTGACTTCCCCCTTAGAGTCCCCTCGTACCAACCATCCATTTTTGTGACAACATTCTTGATAATCTCTCCCTTCTTAATTGTCAATTCATCCGGTTCTTGAGCCACGTAGTCAAATTCCACGCGACATTCTGTAATTTACCAAAAAAATCTTTAGTTTACACACATTCAATCATTACACTACATTTACAATCACTCTTCCAAACATTCATGTATTCTTACACACTTACCCATTATGACAATACAAATTGTCTGCGCAAAAGTTTAGATCAGTCAACACATTAAAGAACACTGCTTTTAAAAGCCACTACAACTCCTCTATATCTCCAACTTTCCAAGTAGTGCGGCAAGCTTTTTTTAAAATTACGGTGTTATACAAAATTGAAAAATTCTACACAGTTTTGGCACTATCAATGAGAAATCTATAAAATCTTGACTGAACTACACCATGGTTTGACGAGTTTTTCAACAGCCACACACAACCAACGACACAGGTATTGGATTAGTTACAAACTTAGTCCTTCTTCAGTGTACACTTAATCATTCACTCCGCTTCATTTTCTTTCTTCATTCATAAAGCACTACAAAATACGGCTACAACTACATTTTCTGTTCCAGACCAAAAATATACTTACAAAAAACCGTTCCTTCTCTATTTCAAAACTACAACTCAAAGTTTATCTTTTCATTTGACGGAATGTGTTGAACAAGACACAGCAACAGTTGACAGTTTTTCACACAGGTACTTGAGAACTCCAAATCCAAAACTATACAGTACTCTTCTTCCAAGGTATCCTAGTCAGTTTCAAAGGTACACATCCGCACTTGTCCTCCTCCAGCTTATCCAGCTCGCGTTCCAACTAAATCTATATCGTATCCGGAATTTTCACATGGAATGTATTCGTTCTCCAGCTGTAAATACTCGTCCCAAAATCACCATCCAAATTCCTCCGGCAATTTGTCACCACCACCACCTGTAACAAAAGTCAACACACCATTAATTATACATCATTCATCATTACCACCACCCTTTTACTCATATAAACTCTATTTTTTCTCAACCATATAAGCAGTAAATACACTCCCAACTCAACTTGCCTAGTCCCAACCAGAAAGATTTTGAAGCGAGATATCGCTCCAAAATGACAACAGCGATGACGATAACAACGGAGAGATTGTGGACTTCACAAAATTAGTCCTTATTATCTATTTTCACCTAATTGAATGGAACCTCACCACAACTCGTCTCTCACTCACTGCATCGCGCAGTTAATCAAATACCACAAAAATGGTCATTTCCACCTCTAAAAAATCAGCCAAAGCTAACAAACTCACAACTAATGAATCATAAAACTTATTATGAGCTCTCGTCTAAAAAACCGTTACAACTCTGCCCACATAACGTCCACACTTAATCAGTAATCTGCACACATGACTCATTTCTTTCGAATTTAAAAAACCAACCTTCTTCCTTTTCAACTTTGTGAAAATTCACATCATAAAAGCACAATACACAACCACATGTTCATTTGACAAGAGAAGAAAAACATGTTTATAAAAAATGCTCGCCTCTACTATACGCGAGTATGAGTGTTTGTTTGCGTTGCACAAAGTGCGAACAGAACATGACGTAGACGCGATACGAGCGGAAAGCAGAGCAAGAAAAGTGATAGTTAACTAATCTCTCTCGTACATTTTCACAATCGTCGCATGTCTAGAACTTAACACGTTAACCAATTACACTTTGTCACAAATTGTGCAACACATTTCCCTTATCGAATGATAAACGTGTTTTTCTTAAGGAAGCAAAGCAAAACACTCGTATAAAAAACTCGTGTCTCCATTTCGCGAGTATGAAAAGCCTCTGCAATTTGTCACAATTACTGGTGCCCAACCCTGTTTTAAAATTTTTAGTTAACCTCCTTTTTCGAGGAAGAACTCTTACTTTTTTAAATGAAATCCTTTAATATACTTTCTGTGTTAGTTTATGACTTTTGACTTTTTTGACCGCAAAAAAGAGCAAAAGTTAAATAGTCTTAAAATGTTTACATTTCAATCAATCATTTTGAAGAAATGCGAGAGTTTTTAAGCTCTTTGACAAATCCAATTCTACTCACGTCACTCAACGCTGGTGATGTAATTTTGTAATGAATCGTGTGACAATTGGAGTCACAATTATGATTGCAACAATTGAAATGAAATCAAAAGTTTTTCTACGATTCTCTCCCTTTCTATAGAAAATCAACGTTTTCAATTTAGATAAGCTTCAAATAGCAAGGCTTATTGTGAACAGCACCTTAATAAACGTGCTACACAACATCTATGTGTGAATGTATAAAGATTACATCAGAGCTTTGCCTTGGGCTTGTACAAATTGAAGAAACATGAAAAAATCTCGAGGCGAGCATTAATCAAATTATGATTGCGTCGATTTCAAAAGAACGTGTGTAAATCTTGTGCGCGGTTGAGTGACTGTCCGATTTCAAACGGCGACTACATAACGAACCTGCATTTAAAGTTCATTTAAAGGTTTAAAGGCATTTAAACTTCACTCTATGAAGACAAGTCCGAAAATTGTTTTAAAATCCAAAAGATTTGTTCTTGTCAATGCTTGTACGTCAAAATAGTTATTCTGGTTTGAAATACGAGGTCATAAGAAGTTTAGATATTCCAGTTGGCAATATGCCTGGTTGAAATATGACAATTTGGCAGTAATTAACTAAAACGTAACTAATATTTGACCAAAAAAGTACCACCGTTATGTGGTTCCTTTTGCGGCATGATAAAGGTTATCTTCAGGTTATGAAGATCAATCAATATTCCCACTTAGCAATTAGATGATACTCATAAAACCGTCAAGTAGGCATTGCACCTCCTAATTACCAATTAGTAATTAGCTACCACAGGGAAAGTTAAGAAAGAATTACTGATTTGGTCAGACTCACTTTAACTCGTGTTCAAATTAATCATGAATTCTATGACCTTTCTGATTAAATCGGCGAGATACGGGGAATAAGAAAAATTAGCAATTTATGCTTACACATATTCATACATATCACATTTTATGTTTTACACAATTTTAACCTCACTTTTCCAATATCTCAAACTGCAAATTGCAAGACAACCTCATAACGCGTACTTTTTCGCGATATATTATGTTGATGTGTGTGAAATGTGATAGCTTTGAATCATAAAGCCACACACGACTCAAGATGAAGAAAGATCACATAAAATTGGATACAATTTAAGCCCATATAAGGTGATGCTCAGTTTGAGATTTACAAATGTGAAGTTTTGTATCTCGTGTTTCATGCAACACAAAGGCACGAAAATCACAGGATAATTAATCACAACTTACTTAAACAAATAACAAATTTCTTTCAAGGGTTTTGCAGCCCAAAGATGTTCAGATTAGTTTCTTCACGAGGGCGTTGATTTCGAGTATCTCCTCCATAAGTCCTGACTAATTTTTTTTCAGCCACTTAAGTACTCACTCACAATTTTGTTAATCTTTACGATACATCTTAGTGGAAACTAACTCGCAATTAAAAAATCACATGAATAACACTTTGTTTAAGATTCATCAGTTCTCAAAACGATCCCTAAATGTTGAGCAGAATTGAACTTGAAAATTTTTTAAAAATATATCCTACCAGACCTCCAAAAACGTAATCATCAGTGTAATCAGTAATCACAAACAAATTCGATATGGTGAGCATAAAAATTCACGTTTCTTTTCCTTCCTAAGATTTTTGGTCTGAAGAAAAAAAACTACTTTACAATTTATTTACACAAATTTCATTTCATTATTTTTTCCTTGATATTAACAACCTCAAAGTATTGTGAGGTCTTTTTTACTCTGCACATTAATATCCACAGACCGAAGACAAACTCATTTTTAAACACGTTTTCTGCCTATCCACTATGTAATTAGTTGATCATACAAAATATATAAAATTTTCCACAAAGTAACACTCTGAATCTCTTTCACATCTTTTTAATGATGAGCATAAACATATTAAATTTTTTACATTTCAAAAACTGTTTTTCAAAACCACAACGTGTGTAAAAATAGAGGCTACCTTAGCCTCTAAAAATCGTATAAACTCACACAAACACTCACACCCTTGTGGTTCGTTGAATATTTGAAATCTAAGCGAATTCTTACGATAATTTGATTACTTCATCGCGTTCTGTGTTCAAAAACATAAGGAATTTCTCTGTAAACTTAGGAGAGTCTGATTCGCTCATCTTTTACATAATGGTCTACATGAAGACAGATGAGACATTGGAGTGAATAAGAGTCGATCTGTCTATAAGAGAGTTTTGCTTTCAGCAATTTTTTTTCAGTATATATCACCTCCTATATGTATGTACCCACTTTGTGTGAAAATCCACACAATATCCTTCAGTGTTAAATGGGCCCTATGTTCTTGTACAAGATCGCCTCTCTAAAAATGCATGCAAGATTGTGTCCTGTCCTTTCTCTAATCTTTAACATCCGAGTCGTATATATTCCATGCTAAAATTTCATGCTCAATATTAAAGGAGTGAGAGAACCCCGATGAAAAAATGATGAAGCATAATATTACACACAACATCAGTATATATTTCTGTATATCTTAACAAAAAGGGAGAGGACCGAGGGTTTGACTAAAGAGTACATGAGACTCTGATTGAAGAAAAGGCGATATTCATGACGATGACTAGTTTTTCATGACTAAGAGACTCACCTCAACACAGAGATTTTTATACGTGTTGTGTGTAAGGTAGAAATCTCTTTAAATCCGGAGGATGCATAAAAGACACAAGTCTTGCGTTGGGGTACTCTAAAGGCTTTTTTGAAAATGATTAAAAACTTCTCACAACAACGATCCTATCGCTTCATGTGCATCGCTTGAAGACACCACGAAAACGGGGACCACACTGTGAATCCCACTTCCACACTAATTCCTCATCAAACCCATAATGAACATATAAAATGTACATAAACTTCAGTGCATGAAATTTTTGTTACAATGTACTGCGGATGAAGCATAAAACCCTTTTTTGGCAGATGAATGAGCAGAAAGGAAGGACACAACAGAGAACTTTTTCTAAACGCATGTGTTGCGGTTAGTATGGAGTTTTGGGTACATTTACCTACAAAAAACTATGGATTTTTTTTTGTAGAAAAAAAATTCAATGTTAAAAGCTCAAAGAATTTTGTACAGGAGCGCTATGCTTTGGTTTCCTTCAACTTTGAAAGGCACCCACAAGAATGTGTACGAACTTATTGGCCTTTGTCCACATTCCATTATATTAGTGCATTCACTTCGAGACTTAATCATAGAAAATGATCGAGAGAACTTTTCACTTCACACTTGTCGACTTACGGATCTTTAAGGCTGAGACAGGCTTTTAACCGTCTTTTCCTCGACGTCACAAAAAACTGCAGAAAAAAGTCATAATTTCTTCGACTGCACCAGCATCACTTCAGTGTCCAAAAGAAGCTTAAATAGCACAGTAGCACTTGGGTCTTAACACTTTGCACACAAAAAGTCGAAACTTTCCTTTTGTTACCACCTCATCACTTCTATGCAAGTGTCAAGAAAAGAAACCTAATTTATTTATGGACATATTGTTGTGTAAACACAATTTCACAGAGTTACTATATTCCTCATGAACACCGCAGTGTAACCACCTCGTCTGATCGTGCCCACCTTCCTTTTTCCTTAACCTTTTTGATGATTCAGAGAATTGTGTCAAGACTCGACACATTCTCTTATGTGGGAAGCTTTTCAAAAATGGTAATATTATATGAGACACATCCTTTGAACTCGCAACGTGGTCGAGGGAAGTTGAATGTAAACTTTTAGGAAGACTCTCTCACACACACGTTCATCACGTAATGTTCGTTCGCGACTTTTGAAGCCTTGATTCTTTTACGCGAAATATACTCCTTCTGACAGTTCCTCACACAATTCTCTAAACTCAGTTACAGTTATGATTTATGTATGTATTCACACAAAAATATTAAAAGTTGGTGTGCATTGTATAGTTTTGTGAGTTTATGCCTTCTGGCATATATATTCGTTCTCATGTCAAGGATTGAGAGTTTGATGGAATTTTGATGCTGCGTAAACTCGTATTATGCATTCCTATTATGAGTCCACCTCATGCTTTGAGGTGGTCGGTGGTCTGCAACATTATCTCTGTAGATAAACTCGTAACTTCACTCTCTCTCTGTGCTACTGGGCTGTATAATCTGAGAGTTTATGCTTTGAAATATTTTACTCGTTATCAAAAGATAAAAGGGTACTAATTTTATGAATCAGCTCAACTCTCTCGTTTATTGCATTCCAGAGAGGAAAAAATATTGAATATTATGATATAGTTTTGTGCTCCCTTTTTGCATGTGTTTCTGATGCTTTTGTAAATGAAACTTTGAAAGGGAACTTTTCATCCTAAAAACTGAGAAACGAGTTACTTTTTGCGGCTTACAATTCACGTTGGTGTGAGGACGAACAATTTTTTCTCTGCTTTGGCTCACCACAAATATGTGAGTAGATGTGAAGAACTGCGTTTTTTACGTAAACTGAAGTAGAACTTTTGAATGAATCAAAAACTACGTAAGCTCACGATTTTAGTTGGAGATAAGATGCGTAACATTTTTTGTAAAGGTTTGTGTGTATTCGGTGTAATGTTATGCTCAATGAAAAAATAGGTTGGGATTTTTTGGGGATTGAGATACATCAAAATGTTCACCTTGATGGGCTTGGTTTTTGGAACGTGATATTATTATAACATCCACCCAATCTTTTTTGTTGTTGAAGGATGATGCTACGAAAAAATGGTAAGCACGCGAAGAAGACTCGTATCTCTGTAAATGGTTCTAAATGTGCACGTTGTATGTAATGTATGCGCATTTTGGCTACAATTAGTCATGTTTTTCTGGTTCGGTGCCTACGGAGTTACAATTTACTTAAAAATCTAG
>JAHZMW010004513.1:0-41191 GCA_027743745.1 Alloscopus bannaensis
TGTGCAACGAGTCAAAGTCAACGACAAGTCAGATCCCATTTACGAGGTTTGTGGACTAGTCACGATGGAAGATGTCATTGAGGAGCTAATTCAAGAAGAGATCAACGACGAGACAGACGTGTGGTGTAAGAAAATTTTATTTTATTTGTTCTGTGTTGATCATCACTTTGCATAATGTCATATTTTTCCGTCTTCCTACTATTTTGGATTGAAAGTGCAATTATTTTTTGTGTATACGACAGTGAAGGGAGACCACAGAAGAGGTTCCAAGGCTCATCAACATGCAATCTCGGATGTGGAAAGGGTAGGCTGGAATTGGAAGCCTGAAGGAGGAACAACAGTGTCTCCACAGTTAACTTTAGCTGCTTTTCAGTATTTAAGCACCGGTGAGTACTCACTTTTTGTAAAAGAGCATTGCAATTATTTGGATTACTAACGTGTGATTGGAATTCATTTTTTAAAGCTGTGGACGAGTTCAATGATTCGAGAATCTCAAAGGGTGTTCTCGAGCGATTGTTGAAGCAGAACATATACTTTCACATAAAAATCAAGAATAAAGACACAATGAAGACTGATCCTAACACAATTTTATATGAAACGGTACTCAATTATGTTTAAAAACACTTTGTTGCAAGCGTCGCGTACATAACTTTTAATGGCCTTTGCAAATCTTTATGGCGTTGTTAAATTATCAATGGATTATCTGATAGGGTAAGCCGGCAGACTACTTTACGATGATTTTAGAGGGTAAGGCTCACGCAGAGATTGGCAAGGAGCGACTAATCTTCGAGAGTGGTCCTTTCAGCTACTTTGGAACTAATTGTTTATCAGGTTGTTGGTCGCAGTAAATCTCAACTTATTTTGTTCCACTATTTGCACTTGCATACCGAAAGAAATGTAATGGATTTGTTACCATATAGTTGAGGACACGTCTGCAGCACCAGGAAAAATTTGGAAAAGCTCGCAGTCAACACAGCCGGAGTTGTCAGTGCAATCCCCATTTGTTCCAGACTACACCGTTCGAGCCGTCACTGACATCACTTATTTTCAGATATCACGTTCCATGTACCTCGCAGCAAGGCAAGCCACGCTGTTGGAGAAATCTAATATTCACCTGGACTTGTCGATGAATGCAAATGAAAGTAAAACGGACGAGCAATTGCAGTACGCACACTAACACACTTTATGTATTTGTATTGGGATTTTGCATGGAAAATTTAGGTAATATTTGCATTTGTTTGTTGTAGTCAGCAACTGGATGAGGTACAGGTAACATTGTTGTGACAAAGGGAATGCATAAAAAGCCAATCTCGATCCAATATTTGAATATCTGTTTGGTTGAAAAGGTCATAACAAGATCGGATAGCGTAGCAACAGACGTCAGTAAATCTTTGACTCTCCCAGCACCGATACGCTGCAAGGCAAGATAATTTGCTACTGTGAAGTGGACACGCATTTTATGAATGAGAACAATTCCAATAATTACTAACGACTTTCTATTTGTCATAATAGAGTCCACCAATGAGAGGAGTACAATTTGATGCTACCGAGAGCAAATCTCTCCCGTGAAGCCATCCGAACTGAATGTAGATAGACACATTTCAATTCCAAAGACATTAAAGGTTATCTATGGTATTACTGGCATTGAATATCCTAATACAAAAAAAAACTTCTTATTGTCCCATTATTATTGCAAAAATATCCTACTGGATTGGATATTATTATAATTTAGGCGTACTCCTAACAAAACAATATTTTACTCATATTTTGTCATTTGATCCTGTACCTAACTGTCAACTATAGTTTGTAAGCTTCGTAATATTAATTATTTCTCTCGTCGTCAAATGCATCGTTCGTCGAATCTTCAATTTTGCAAAATAAATTGCATCTCTCGCTACTAATACTGAAAACAAAAAAAAAGAGAAGCATTTACACAGTTTTTTTCTTTATTAACCACGTCATTTAAAAGAGTACAAGATGTTCCGATAGCATCGTAAGGAGTATGCATAAAAATAATCCTTCTATTCCTATTGTGTACCACTTAAAAATACCTTCACGTTCCTTGCGATTTACGTTAACATCTATTATTCGTGTTGAGTCGTGTGTCATAAGTCACTCTGTCAAAAGTGTTAAAACATTTAGAAGATTTCAACGTATTAATAATTATTTTTTTAAAAAATCAAGAACTCCAATCCAAAAATCAAATCCTGGGTTTTCAAGGCAGACTGAGTCGTCAACAAAGAAACACATTATTACATTAAAAGCTCGGAGAAATTGAAGAAAGCATTGTTTCCACTTACAAAATAATTACATTACAAATAGAGAGACAAAAAATATTGCTTTGTATAGAAAGGTCTCGTTTTAGCGCATCAAAGAATGAACAGTTTCGGAGAAGATTTGAATGGACTCATCTAACTGTTGCTGGTTAATAACGAGTGGTGGAGCCAATCGAATGATATCACCATGAGTAGGCTTGGCCAGTAATCCATTCTCCTTGAGTCTCAAGCAAACGTCCCATGCGTCGTATTCTGCAAGATATACAACAAATCCAGTTTTTTTTTTCAATTTCAATTATTCGCGTAGTTGCTACCTCAACAAACCTCCGACAAAGCTTCGCACATCGTACGATCATCATTGTCCTCAACACGAGTGGTGGTACAATGAGCACATTTTTTCTCGTTTTATAGGACACTTGTTTTTTTAAAACAAGATTCCAGAAAAAAATTGAGCCCATCCCACCTCCTTGCCAGTTGTTGTCAGGTTGTGAGTGCTGTACCTTCGGTGAAGTGACAGCAAATGCATGAGCTGCAACTATTTTTTTACCTGGATTAATGACAACCGCGTTGAGCAATCCTTTTCCACGAACCAGCTTGACAACTTGAGGTGGCAACTTGCTCAGCTCCTTGCGCAAAATTTCACCCATGTGATGAGCGTTGTCGGCGAGTCGTTCATTCTCCATCACTTCAAGGGCTGCGAGTGCCACTTTACAAGCGAGGGGATTTCCTCCGTAGGTGGAACCATGCTCCCCGGGCTTGATGCAGAGCATGATGTGGTCATCTGCGAGAACTGCGGAAACCTTTACGAGACACATAGTATTGTATATTAGAATATAAAGTTCGAAGCTTTCCAGGAGTTTTTAAAATTTATAAATCATGCGCTGCTTCCTGCACGATAATTAAACAGAGATATGCGTAGTAATTAGCCTTTTGTAATTTACTTTTGAGCGTACACACCTTCCTCAACTTGCGATTAGCACCTCATCACCGTAACAAATTCATGGCTATTGAAAGTACAGATGTGCACATATCTTCGCATCAAAACCCTCGTTAAATTCGCACCTTCAATTGTTACGGAATGCATTTCAGTTTGTAATTATATCTTTAAAACAGAGGAATAATCAGCATAAACCATATAGTTGCCTACCTTCCCTGTGGCCTTGAGGTGGTCAACATGTTCTCCTTTTCTTTCGCGAAAATAATTAAACTGCGAATGTGAGCCTAGTCTTTAAGCCAGTAACCTGCTAAACGAGTTTTTCCTCTTTTTAACACAAAAAATTCATCGCTATCTATACCACACTGGTCTTCATTTTGTATGCCCGTTTTGTATCCATATATGCACACTTTTTCCTACGTGTATTCTTGTCTGCACTTTTAATCCCGTCCTAATGCTTAGATAATGCCTGTTTTTTCTCAAGTTATGCAATTTGAGGAACGGAGAGTCATGGAATAATTTGATCTTTGCTGACCTCTCCTCACACTCAACCTCAAATACTCACTCACGCAGTGAGAGACACACATTCAGCATAACGACACATGGACAAGAAAAATGGTCAATGCGGTTTTTTACTGTACGAATAGAACAAGGCAGACGTCCACACTTATTTACATATTTGTGATGACCCCCTCTCTGGATTGGCCAATAAACTTGGAAAACATGATTATCCTGACCCCACACCTTTTCAATGCTTTGAACGTGTGAACTCATCTTATTTTCAGCTGGCAAACATGATCAGTATTCATTATGTGTAAGATTATGGACGACGACGGTGTATATTTTTTCTCGTCTCAATAAAAGTCATATTGTGCACAATAATGAAATGATGACCTTTCCCCAACTGATTTCGCTCTGATTAGAAATTCTCTTGCTGATAAATCATGTCATTTCCCTCTTCTCATTTAAACTGGAAAAAGAGTGCGGCCAAAACAAATGGAAAAGCATTGTGCTATCAGATCATGTAACACATGCCTTCAAACCAAGAGTCGATAATCACTCGTCGAGATTTGCAAAATGAGTGAATACGGCAAGCGATAAAAATTGTTTTTTTTTACCTCGAGAGCATTCAAATCATTGTATGGAATGATTTTGAAACCAGGCATGAACGGACCAAAGCCCTCGTATGATGACGGATCCGTGGAAGCGGACACCGCGGACATGGTTCGTCCCCAGAAGTTGCCCTCGACGAAAACGATCTTGGCCTGGTCCTTCGGAATCCCTTTCACAGTGTAGCCCCATTTCCGGGCAAGTTTGCATGCAGTCTCTCCACCTTCGACGCCTAGGAAATATTTCATTTGTGAATTGATGCTCTGGCATAGAGGATAAATGTATGTATTTTATGAGAGTTTGAAAACAACTTCGTTGTTACCAGTGTTCATGGGGAGAACTTTCTCATAGCCAAAGAGCTTCGTGACGTACTCCTCATACTCGCCGAGGACATCGGAGTAGAAGGCGCGTGACGTAAGTGTGAGCACCTCTGCTTGCTCCTTGAGCGCGTCCAAAATCTTGGGGTGACAGTGACCTTGGTTGACGGCGGAGTATGCGCTGAGAAAGTCGTAGTATTTGCGGCCTTCCACGTCCCAGACGTACACACCTGACGAAATACGTTAATTGCATTACCACACCTCTCTGCAACTCATGACCTCATCATTTAATTGATGAAAGAACGATGAGGAAATGTTATGCGATGATCATCTTTTATTCGAGAAAAATTCGTATTTAGCAATAATTATCACCTTTTCCTCGGCACAACGCAACAGGAAGAGGATGGTAGTTGTGAGCCCCGTATTTGTTCTCCCTGTCGAAAATCTGTTGGCTGCTCAGCCCATTGATAGCTGCGGCCGGTTTGGCCATGCTCGCCTTGCCTCGAACACATGCCAATTGAGGCACTTCCGAGTTGAGGAGGAAGCGGAGTGATCGCAACATCTTGCTAAATTGAACTGACTCTTTTATTTTCTTGAAAGTTGAGCGTCAACGCGAATGGTGCAATCAAATGTATGACTGCAACGCATGTAAAAATAAAGCAGAACCGTTTGGACAAGGTCACGGCTGCAAAGATCGCGATATTGTACTAAATACTAGTGCACAAATAAAATTCGGAAATGGTTCCGAAAGCGCTCGGAAAAGCACGGTTAAATGTGCTGCACCGAGAGAGTACACTATTCTTATATTTCACTGACTCTGTGTGAGAATGAGAGACGAGACACTGGAACGGTCTTAACCTTGGACGTTGCAAAAGTGAGTGAGCCACTTATCTTTTCGCAGTGGTTGTTTATACGCTTCTCTCCGAGAGAGATTGCAGAGGGAGAATATATCATGTATGAGACGACTAGATTTTTTCTTCTCCGAGAACTTGTATTGTGTGAGAGAGAGAGAAGATAGAAAATGGAAAATTTGCCATCAACCGTGTTCAAGTATGAAAGGGGAATGTACCTAGATGCAAATACCTACATGTTAATGATATTCCGAGAGAGAGAAAGGCAGCGAGTGTTGGAATGGTTGGTTCAAGCCCTACAATTGGTACACATTTTCCACTGCGTAAAGCTCAGCGAACACTTTACCGTGAGACTTTATGTGTCTTTGACTGACTACGTGACAAATTCTCGAGGTTTTATATAGACGCATACAAGTTTTCCTAAAATATATACATACACACGCATCTCAAGAATGACACGGCCCTAACGTACCTAACTGAAGGAAGATTAACATTTAATTATACACCATCATTATGAATGAACGTGTCTGATTAAATTGGTTGAGTAGGTATTATCAAAACAAGTGGCAAAATTTGTGAGGTAAATGAAATGAACGAAATGCTGAGGCTGATGGAATTTCTTATGAATAGGGAAAAGGAGAGCGAGAAAGAGCCTTAAAACTTTTCCTCGCTGTTTATCTATCAACTCAGCTAAGGTCATGCGACAGGGCATAATGTACGAACTTATCAATTACACGATTTCTTCAGACAGAGATTCTACACATTCCGTGAAGTGAATGTGAACACAACAAATAATCTTGGTGTTTCATACAAGAGAGAGAAAAATAATAACTAAAATAAATGCTGCAAACATCGGCGGCTCTCTGAAGAAATCGTAATAAATGATGCGCTTTTTGTGTGGGCCCTCCCAAGGCAAACATTTTCCAGTTGATAACATCAAAATTGAATTCCTTCTCAACATGATGAATTCATAAAAGACAAAGCAAAATTGAACAACGGGCAGGAGAAAAGTGACTTGATATGCAGGGAGTACAATGGTGGAAAATTTTAAGCAAATATTTGAGACAGATTGTGTACTGTTTTTTCTTAAATATCCAAAATATCCTTTGTTCTTTGGGGCGACATCGTTTTCAAGTGTTCATTCATGCTCCATTCTCCCAACATGCTAAATGTTATAAATACGAATTACTGTTGGGCTACGAGGGTATTTCCAAAAATTACCGACCAAATTTATTCAGCTATACCTCATTATCACATGCACCAAATTCCTTTTGCTTTTCAACACAATTATCACCTAATGTGACACATTTTTCGAATCGGCGATTAGTAGCTGGTGTGGCTTTCTTTAATAACGCGACCCGTTTACGTAATAAAATCTCCCATAGATGGGATTTAATTTATTGATCCAGCAAAATGGTCTACACCTGCCTAAGATCTTGAGTCTCAGAAATGACTAATAATCGTTAGTTACAAGGTCGAGCCCCTATGTTAATTAGAAAAAAATGGATAGACTCATGCTCCATACTGTGGTATATAGGAACGCGTGAAATGTGACAGGATATTCTGGCAGGGTGTAACGGTATTTTGTTATACCATGATTTCGACAGCTAGTACGTGTGTCGTTTGACCAATTGACCTATCATTTTGCCTCATTCTGGACACTTTAGTGTAGCCTACTTGCTGAAGAAACGGACCACCAGCTCCCGCAGGTGTGCCAGAATACTAGCACAAGCACTTGTATATTTTAGTAGTGTTTTGGAGATGTGTTATTGTGCCTGATCGACTATAATTACTAAAATTTTATGTTAGCATGAAACTATTTTTTATTGTACCAGAAGATGACGCTTCTGCAATCTTTCTGTGTATCGCACAATGGTTCGAGTAGAAATTTTTTGAGTGGTAAAGTGGGGGACATATACTTATCAAACAGATTCATATCATGATGAATTATGAATATACACTTTATATATAAAAAAAATAAATTTGGTCGGACTATTTTAGGATTCCCTTCGTATGTCTAATTGTCTTAATACATGCTGTCTCTGAAGTGCGCTCTGTAAACAATCCAATCTTTTCTGACTAACAAATCACTGTAACGAACATTGCGCGTCTACCAATACGGATTGGTCGATGTATTTAGTATGCATATTTTAATGCGTGTTAAATTAGCGTTTTATGCCAATCGTAAGCTTTTTTACATCTATTACTGGCCAGAGTACGTCGCGAGCATCTGGATGTTACATCTGGAGCATCTGAATGTTACATGAAATTGTGATTCGAGACATGAGCCGTGACCGAATTAAATGTGTTGTTAGATAATGTGTGTAATTGAGATCCGATTCCCGACAAAATTGACTCAAATCAAATGATGACTTGCCTGGAGAAGGAAAATAGTTATTTTGGCGTAGCCCACGCTCAAATATTTATCTCAAAATGTTTGCTAAAGCTTTGATACGGCGAAACCCTACGCCAAAGTATTTACCAATATACAGAAATGTCAGTAAAAAAATTAACTGCGTAGTTTGTTTAATTTAGAAGGCACATGTTCAAACCCCAATTCATTCTTTATTTAGACTCTCGGTTATGAACAGCGTTATTTTGCTCTCCAATTTATCGAAGCGGCTTGTATGAAGTACTACCTTAAATTTGACACAAGGGGATCGACCAATTCGCACCCGAGCCAATTCTGATCCGCGGCTACGTTCACGATTTTCAATACAAAACACTGTTTGGCATATGTTTTGGTCTGTGATTTCAAAAAATATCTTTAAAAATAATTAAAAAAATGAAGATCTGGGTGGAACAAACATCAATATTACCTTCATTATTGGAATATATTTGAAAAATTTTACACAAAAGTCCACGAGTTGGCGCCGTCACTTAGTTATTTTCACAGACTAAAGATTTCAACAATGGAGGAAATCTTGATGCTTGTTCATCAATAATATTTTTTTTAAAAATAGTTAGTTTTAAAATATCAACAAATGAATGGGCGAAAACATACCGCAACCTTGAGACGACGGAAACATGTGGATTTCTGAGCAAATATTTTGAAATCGATTTCAACAATGGAGGCATCGTTAATGCTACTTCAACAATGATTTGCTTAAATTTTTCGTTCGTTTTAAAAAAAATGAAAAAATTGCATGGGCGAGAACATAGTGTCATGTATTGAAAATTCTCGGCGTAACGGCGGGTCTGAATTGGCTTGGGTGTGTACTGACCTAACTTCGTACACCAACTACCCTGGCTGAATGCTTGTTTAAATGACGAGCAACGTTTATTCAATTTATACTTTCCATCGGATTACGAGGGGAAATAATGTGTGCATCTCACCGCTAAAATGTGCATGAAACTGGCTGCTTATAAGTACATGCTGTGATTTTATGATTGATTATGCATGAAGTATAAATTGTTTACCGTCAAATGGTAGAACACTAATTACTCACGTGGAATGGAGAAATTCCACAATAAATATTGGAAATTGAGATTGTTCCACGGCGTTATTGTACATGCTACCGAGTCAGTTGTTAGATACATGGTAACATAATATTTGTCTCCGGTTAAGATAGTGTGAACGACTCGATTATATATGGTGAGCTTGTGCTAATACCGATTGCATGGTATACGACCAAGATAGTTCTATAAGAACGGGACTCACTACAACTTTAGTGAGTAAGCTTAACTGTTTGAAAAATCTCAATATACATGCTTTTGCCAGATACGAGTTTTTGTTCAAACCTAGACGATCACGTGAATCGTCAGAATCCCCTTTTTATAATATATTACAAATGCTACTGAAAGATTCTATGAAATGCAGAGAGCAAACTTACACTATTAGATGCAAATGTAATACTCTGCGAAAACAATTTCAAAGCATTATCGCCATCTTAATGGACATGCAGTTTAGATAAGCAAAGTACTGGAAATGCGGGTACATAAAGCATTGGAATGCAAAAGCAGGGCCGTAATTTCTGGAGTTTTCTTTCAATAGGTCAGAGTGTCATCCACAATGCTACATTACTGTCGCGATTTCATGTGATGACAGGGCCGTTGAGTGTCATTTTGCAATAAGAAACACATTTTATAGCCGTTCATACACGTCCAAAGTGGAGATGCATGTCCCACGTTTATAATGTTTGCTGTCGTAAGATGTAGACGACTTAATTCAGAAAGATAGTTACACATTCATTGCCTAATTGTCCTCTGGTTCAGTAATAGGTTGCTGCTTCACAATTGCGTCGGTGATTCAAGGCAAGAGACGCTAATGTAAAACGACACCGATATTTTACGCAAGCGTGAAACATTGTGCATTTCCCAATGCCAATTTAGAAAATATTATAGCCAATGCATCCGGTGTATGTCACAACAGGAGTAGCAACTCAATAATGCCGACAACATTACACATCAACCATCGTCCATGGAATGTTGCAATTACAAACGTACATTTTTAGCAAACCACTCCTTCATTAGTAGCTTCCAAGTAGCCGAAGACGAAAAGACTGAGAATTTTGTTTTTAAAAAATAATTCTGTCGTCTCAAGGTAACATTAACGGTGATCGGTGACTGAAATTGTCATATTCTTGTTTTCCCAGTAGATTGCAATTTTTCTTTTTAAAATGCCAGGTCAATCTAAGGTGTGTGCTAAATTATCTAAAGCCGAGCAGCAAAGCACCGATTGTGATCGCATGTAGAAGGCATCATTTCCACTCATTACTCATTGCAGATGCTTTACTTTCCAACACCCTCGAAGCTCGATCTCCTCTACACAGTTATTCGAATTTCCGACAATGAGGGCAACGACTACCGAGATGAGGTGAAGCGACGACTTGTTGACTATGACAATTTTGATTCGGAATTCGAGGATTTCCCCGAAAGTGGCAATGCGATAGCGGACGACGACTCGACTGAAATTCATGGAAAAGCCACCTCATTTCAGGTGGCAGCTCTTCGCCTCATCCACCAGAGAATGCTTCAGAAACTTGAGCAAATTGACACTGAGGATGAGCTGGAAGTCGTGGATTGGTCGAATGAGAGGGATGGGTATGTGACGAGGCCATTTATTGGTTAATTTAGGAGTGTTGAAAAAAATGGTTTCATGCAGTTCTCAGAACATGCCAATCGCTTCATTGTTTAATTGTTATTTGTTTTACAGAAGCTTGGCACAGAGCCTGATTGAAATGAGTCCATGGAGCAGTGACTTTTTGTCTTACCACAATGACTACTCCTTTGCGTTTATGAAGATTGGTGTGCTTCCATTGCAGTTTGACTTGGAGGTGGGCAATTATTCCACCTCGCACCCGCTCCACATCAATACGCCGTTAACATTGCCTCTACGTCATCAGTTTTGTATTTCTAACGACATTCACTTCAGCGGTTCATTTCCGTGTCAACTGTATGAGTTTTTTAATTGATTTCAAGGGTTTTATCAATAATATTACCGAAATCAAGAGTTGTTTCATTTTAATGAATTTTACATTTTTTTGCTTTCCAGAAATGGATCTGTCTTGACTCTCGAGGGACACGAAAAGTTGGCCTGGCTTATGGTTGGACTTTGCAAAGTGATGAATTCCAACTTTCCTTCAACCGAATACATTTTCTCTGAGGACGAGGAAGACGCTTCAACAGCCAATGACTCAACAGACGTTGAAATTGGCTCTGATGCTGAAGACCGTGAGGATTTAAGCTCGGTGTCATCAGTTGATGAAGTAATCAGCAATTTAGATACTATTGTTTTAATGAATTGAGAGGTGAATCACATTTCAAAATTTAAACTAAAATTTAAGCAGCAGGAAGACATTCCAGAGACGGTGGTGCTGGGAAAGGAGTGGGGAAAGCCGTTCAAGCGGAGTGCAGAATACTTGTATGATACTTTTGAAGATGTCGAAGAGGAAGAAACTTCTTTCTCATGGCGGCTCTTCCTCTTCGTGAAGTTTTTATGTCTTTTGCTCATCATGGGTTTATTATCGACGTCACAAGCTCCAGGAATTCAGGTACATAGTGGCAAATACCGTGCTGATTTTTAGATTTGATTTGAATTTAAATTCAAGCGGTCAGATTTTGTGTTTGTATTGTAGTTTCCGGTGCGGACTCCCGGGAATCTGGATCCCTCAACTCGAGAGCCATGTCTGCTTATGCGAAGGCGCATAGCTGTTTCTTCTCGGAGGAGAGCTTTTCGTGTGGATGTCCCATTTGTCCAGTTTATTGTGAACACAATTTTAATTACTGTCTTTGTTATCCTCCTTTACTTTATTATTTAAGGGAACTTTGAAGCTGGAATATTCCATGTCATAAAAATGACCAATCATGTACATGTTTCTACGAGCTAAAACTTGTCACATTTTTGTGAATGCTTTCTCCTAAAAGACTGAGATGGAGAGTTGTTATTATAAGAGCAAGTCTAATTATTCATTTATGCGCTATTGTCATAATTCAGGCAATATTTTACTGTCATCTAAAATGTTTAAATCATTTTGTTTTGTTGAATTTCACTTTTTCAGTTGGAAAATAAATACATAAAAAATACAAGTCTTTTGTTGTGCTACGCTACTAAATACGAAATTTGTTTCGTTTCGCTCTCGGTGTAGCTTATGCAAAATCAAAATCCAATAATAATTTGTGCATACAAAAGCCCACATTGTCAAAGCACGACATGCCTCACCTCCACATCCTCTTCCTCCTCCTTCCCATAATTTCCAATTCACACCTCTTGTTGAATTGTATTTTCGATAAAAGACATTCTATCTCTATTCTCCGTCTCTCATACTACTGACTGATAATTACAAGGTGGCATATTATTGAATGACTTCGCCAAACTGAAAACGTGTCAACCTTCTTCTCATTTGCATACAAATCCTAGAGAATACCACAACAACGTGGAGTTTTCTCGGCGTTGTTGTCATCATCATGTTTCTTTAGCTTGGATGATGATAATAATAATATTCAGTATGCTCTTTCTTATCCGCTCGTATCCCCATCGTCATTCCTCATCAGCGCAAAACTTTTATTTGTTTAGCCAAAGACAAACAAAGGGGGAATGCCCCACGAAAGTTTTTTGTGTACACGTCAAGTTCATAATTTTTCATACATTTTGTTTGCGCATTCGCACATAAAAAACTCCTAATTACACTAAAGTCAACATTGACGGACATTCTATGGAAAGATATGTATGTACATTTATTCACTAACAATATGAATGGTTTGTTTCGTCTATGAGTCTACTAGATATGCCTTGGCTTTCAGTCGCACACAAAAGAGTCAATAGTTATGGGCGTTCATCGGATTTTGAAGATGAGTGTTCACAATAATACTGCCTTTCTCACTTGAGCGTTGAGCCACTCGACTCTTCTCTAAAACTGATCTCTGGTTTCGATCACACTGGAGAATCAAAAATACGAGCATCTCCTTCAACATAAGTGCACTCCATTGGCAAACCTGTTGAAACAAAAATCACAGTCAATTTTGCACATTTTAATCATACAGTTTGAGTGGAATCTTTTGTGTAACATTATACACCCCAAAAGATATTATCAAAAAAGCCTGAAATTTTGGAATTCCTCTGTTGTATGTTGAAGTAAGTGATTTTTATTAGTGGGTGGACATGCATACATCCATAATGTGAGCGTGACAAATGCGTTCACTATATGACTATTTCCTCCATCATCCATACATTCTTCATATTATTATTATGTACGGTTTACACTTACGCAACAAACTTTACCTCGTCGTCAGTAGTGGTGAACGCACAAAGTGACTTAAGAGAAGAAGACCTGGAGGAGTAACTACGAGATAATAATATGTCGTGCGGTGTAGAGTGTGTAAGCCCCCTGTTTTTCTCTCGTGACCAAATTAATTCTTCATCTGCCAACTTGGTAATTAATCTTGCAAACTCTTTGTTCCTCGTCAGAAATCTGCGTGAACGGACAATATGTGCTTAATATTCATTGTCAAATTCCATTCGACACGCACAACGTCTTGGATTAAGTATGAAGGAGCTTTCATTTCCTTCTTTCCATCACAAAGTCGTTGATGTTCCACCACATCTATGCCTGCTCACACACTGACAATTTGGCCCATGACGACGGGCAGAAGTCAAGGCCCTATGTCTCTCTCTGTACACGAGTTTTAATCTAGCATACACCTTGAGAACACATTATTGTCATCATCACGAGAACCACGACGGTGTATATTGATTCAGAGTGAAACGCATAAATAAATTACGGATTATAATGGATGTAGTCAGCTATACTTTTTAGGAGCCTCACAGGATCCTATTATAAAGTTTGATGTAAGCCACCCTAAAAAATTCTGCAATCTCTCTCCTTCTCACGTTTAATATGAATATCCATAACATGTCAGAGTGGTGGTGGTGTACCACCAACAGAGATTCATGAGACTCATGTTTCTTCCTTCCATAGGCAACTTCTACTATTTCTCTCTCTCTGGACAGCTTCCTTAAAACTGCTTCGAACACAATGGGCACACACAAATAGAGAGACGGTATCACTGCTAAACTTGGTAAAAACACAAAGTCTCTTGGGACACGAGTCAGAAAGAGAGGTTTCAAGCCCATAATCGGATAATATGCATGCCTATCATCTCTCTGTGTCTCTTTAGATAATCACAAAAGAGCATGGCTTGTGTGTGTTTCTCTGTAATAAGACAAGAATGAGAGAAAGAGGATTTTATGAAAATGGCGTGTATGCGTGCTTCTTAACATTTAAACAAGGAAAAGTCATTTCCTTCCTTCCGTACACATTTGCCATGTGTGTGCCCAAACAACCCTGTTGTTCCATACGGTGTGCTTAGTGAGAGTCTGGTTTTTCTGGAAGACAAAAAAATGACTTCTATAAAAGGAAATTGGATTTGCTCAAGTTGGTAGCGAGAGAGAGAGAGAAGGATAAGAGAGCTAGATGCCTTTTAAGTCTACAAACTATTTTTTGATGGACTACATGAAAAGTGAGCGAAAAAAATCTGAGCGGTGTCAGTGGCAAGAGAGAAAATGATGTTGCAGTTGGAGAAACGTAAAGAGAGATTGGTATTCGAATGTTATGTAACATTAGAGGAAAAATGAATCTTTTCCCGTCAGTCCATATTCATATCCTCATATGTCCAGTAGTCTGAAAGAAATCCTTTTGGTCATAGTTTCTTCCTCTTTTTGACTTATGAAGAGAAGAGGGAGAGAGAGAGATACGTATTTTCTGACAAGGACACATTCATAACCGTTTTGCGTGCTTGGAATATGAGACTCGCACACGTACTCATACACCACCAATCTTCACCAGAGACACCGGCATGTTAAAATGCAAATGGTGAGGGAGGACGTATGCAACAGCGTCAGAGGATCATCATCATCGTCCTTTTCATCTTTTCTCGCTCGCTCTTAACATATTCTAACATAACCATCAGCATAATCAGTAGATCACATCAGAGTCGAGTCTCTCTTCTGGGCAAAAATACATTTTAGACAAGGAAGGATAGAGTTGAGCTGACACGGGCCACATTGTATGGCGTATGGCATTGCATTGTTCACGTCTTCAATCTTTGTCTTCTCTGGCGCAACTCTCGTCGTCATCATCGTGAGTGGTGGCTTGTTGACTGTGATGATTTCAGAGGAGGATTTTTGTCCAAAATGTGAGCTCATATATATGTCTGCATATAATTGAGCACCTAGCCAAAAGCCGAAGTCATTTGCTCTCGTAACTTGTGCCTATTAACATGTTCTCGGGATCATCGCGTGCAAAAAAAAGACTTTGTGTACAAAAATTCCTCACTTTCTGGGAGATTAATGGGAAATGGTGTGGTATATGGACTTCGTGTGTGTGCTCAAGTCCAGAGTCCATGCGCTATTGATGAACGACAGGCAAAGGGGGAGAGAGAGGCAATAATTTAGATATTGGTGATTGATATGAGCGGAACGAATCGCCTTTTTCACATATATTTACACTCTCTTATCACTTTCAAAGTCATTGGGTGAAGTTATCTCACCTTTTTTGTTTTAGTTAAAGAGTACAGGGAGGCCCAGAGTTGAAGAGTTTCCTCATTTTTATTTTGGAGTCGCCACATCAAGTTCAGCTGAGCATTTTCAGACGCTTATCTTTACGTTGTTGGTCACGCAGTTTTTCTATCGTCCAGTCCGATAAGCTTTTGTGGAATGCTGTTTTTTGCCCCAGTTCCAGTATTTTTTTTGAGTTGACATCCAGGGCTAGGGAATTCTCACCAATTTCTCACTCTTCCCCTACCGCATCACACGTGTTTGTGTGAACATGTGAAATTGTTTCAGATTTTATCGAGTTCCAATTCTGAGCACGGCAAGAGAAACAAAATTTGCGAGCTCATTGTGTGAACAAAAGGAGGTGAAAGGATGCGTGTTTGTGTGTGTGTCTGCGTTAAAGTTGATGTTTTAGTGCGTGCCTTGTCGGAAACAAGTGCGAATATGTAAATACAAAGTGCGTACCTACACACGCACACATATACAATTGATTGTTAAGAGTGCGACAAGTTGACATAACTGTACCACTTCCTCTTCTCACAAAAAACGTTCAGGTATGCATGCCAAAGACTAAACCTTTTCTAAATTCACAAACTTTTCTCGCTTCTCTCTCTCATTTTAATTCTGACTTGAGCATATTAGCAAACAAATTTGAATTACTTTTCCTCACACATCGAGGAGAAGAGACCGATATCGTTTACATAAGCAAACACGAAAAAGTGCTCTCTCTCTCAGTCTTTGTGTCAGCATCTTCTCTCTGAAAAAAAATCTGCACTACAACAATGCTCAGGTAAGAAAATGGAAGACAAAAGGATATAAAAGGTGTGTGTTTGTGCACCATCAACAAGTCTTATTTTCATATTACGAATCCTTCTGCCTCGTTGAGTATGTGATTACTCAGACACTCTAGAGAGACTCTCTCGGTGTAAAAAAAATTCATATACTGCCTATCGTAATGTAAACGTTGATGCGCATCAACTTGGTATGATTAGCAAGCAAGATATATTATGTTTGCACATGGAAGCGGATGAAGCTCAGTCAGTGATGAGGCATTAGCATTTTAGCATTAATGACAAACCCTCATTTTCAAAGAGTCGCTCAAAACGCGTCTACAAATATATTTTTTTATCTCGCAATCAGAGAGAAGGGCTCGAAGAGACTCCGACAGTTTCACTGATTCTTGTTTCTCCATTTAGAAAAACGTAAAAATAGTACATGAGCACAAGTGGTTGCTCTTTCTCTAGGTGTGAGTTTCAGCTAACGAGCAAAGACGAGATGAAGGAACCTTAAAGTTTGAGAGAACCGAGGATAAAAAGCTTTTAAGACAAAATCATTTGCATGAATTATCATAGTCGAGAGTTTGAGAGAGAGAGAGGTTCTAAAGCGAAAAAAAGCAGAAGATGTGTAAACGATACACAAACTCCGTTTAAGATAAATATGCGCTAACGTATTGGATCGCATCATGGTTTTTTGTTTTTAGCTTTCGTACGTCGTTATACTTGGGCTGAAGAAGCAGTCCACTTTTGGGGCTGATGAGTGCGAGTGCAAAGTGTAATGGAGCCAGAGAACAGCGAAGGATTGCTCCTGTCACATTAACATGAGTGAGTGAGTGTGCAATGGTCACAAGAGTTGCGAGGTACATAACCGCGTGTGCCACGGTCAAAGGTACAAGCATCAGCGACTTCCACTGGATTCGTCAATCTCTGTCTGAATGCCAAGAAGTGTAAATTCTGAGAACTTAAAGTGACGACAATTGTTGCCAGTGACATTCAGTGTCAATACCTCCAAAGAAAGCGATGTGACTGAAATAGCCTTGTAGTCTGAGTGCTTTCCGGTGACTCAGAAAATGTGACTTCTTCGAAGTGCTTGTTTGTGTGACCTTATATCCTGAGTGTGGAGTAAATATTTTTAGTCGCCTTTGTCAAGAATGGCCGAGTTTCCAATTTTGAACAGCAGTCGCAGCTACTCCACCCCGAGTAGCAACGCCTCAAGTGTGGAAAACATTTCCACCTCGAGCTCCATCGAGAATGGGGATCAACTCACAATCACCTTTGTCCCCCGCCGACCATCGCCGGCGTCGAGGAGCTTGAGCCCGCTTTTCGATGACTTGCTCCTCTCCCTCGACGACATCTCCTTTGACGACAGGGTAAGCCCTGTTGAAAAGTCATTTGACACTCATCGCAGTCACATGCAGCGGAACCTCAGTCCAGCCTCATGGTACAGTGATAGCAATCCATCAAAAGCGACGAATGGAGGAGGCTGTGACGAGGACGCTTCCAGTGACTACTCACAAGTCGTACAGCATCTCAGTGGAGATGGGATTCTCTTGAAAAGTTTGGAAAAAGAAGGTAAGGAGAAAAGCCGTTTGGCATCCGCTTCCATTCTCAGAACAACACCATTGCAAAAGACATTCTTCGTATGGGAACACTGCCTTTTTTCGGCCAATGTTTAAACAACAATTATCATTTACACGAAAAAATCCATCCATAACATCACTCATGCACAGAAATCACATAAATATCACACTCGCTCTTGAACAAGCCATATCCACATTCTCTTCCTCCAAAAAGTTGTTTGCCACATAGAGCATTCTTTTTATCCAGGTTACTACTTCAGCATGATGAATGGGCTCTATTGATTTTTCAGACATTTTATTTCCAGAGAGAACAAATTTTCTTCCCTTTTCCTCATTTCACATTGCCCATTTTATTTATAAACCGTCATCCTCTTCATTTCTGAGGCTCTTCACAAATCGCTATGTAAACTGTAACATGCGCTCAATTTTTTACAACCGGAAGCCGACAGGGTGTTGTTTCCTTTATCCACATAAATAATATTCTCTCTTCGCGTCTCCCCCTCATTTGGTAAACCACTCGTAGCCAACTCATCTCCAAAACTCCATGCGAAATAATAGTATGTAAAAAGTACTCAAACGACTCAATTTTTGGAGCCGAAAGACCCAAGAAAGATATCTACATCGTGTAGTCGTCATCTTATAATTCATAGGAAAATACGGCATTATGTATACAACTATGGAGTGAGGAGAAACGAACATAAAAAGATTATCCAACTTGACACACAAAAAAAACTGCCGACACATATAAACAGAGGAGAGCGTCGTCAATCCGCTCTGAATGAGCAAAATGTGAGCATCATCTTTGTCTCTCTGGTATAACTCTTCACTTTGATGAGATGACGACGGCGGCTAGTCGTGTCTCAATGGTCTGTTTTTTACTCAACCCGAGAGAACCGAGAAGCTCGTCTTGCGTACTCAATCATAATCAATTTGAGCGAGAAGACATCTCCGCCATGCTCTCTCGTGTTTGCATTTGAGGAAAAAATGTGTAAATACCATTTTTTCGAGTCTCCTTTGAGCGCAGTTGACTTTAATGGAGACGTCATTGATCATTTGTCTTGTCGGAGGAAATTATCACGATATAATTGGTGTGTACTTGGGGTAAGCTTTTTATGCAAATCGCACCTACTTGACGACGAAACACATTGTGTGTGTAGCTGAGAGTGAGAGTCCTTAAGGCTACCAAATAATTCCCTGTAATAAACACGTAATAAAAATGTGACGTGTGATGTAACTCCCTTGTTGTCACGCATGTTTTCTAGACGAAAAAATGATAGTGGTTTGGCACTTGTGAAAAATTAGATGGATTTGTGTCACGTCAACAGAGAAAACGCTCATGAGATAAGAGTCGATGTGAATACGACTTGAGAGGAGGAGTGTGCCATAAACATGATATTGACATCCATGTTCTATGATAGTGCACTCGAATTGTCGCCCTTGTGTCATTCAGAGATGTGAAGTTTGGAAATGAGGCAGGAGCAACTGAAAGACTTTGCATTACCCATGAGAGTACACGGACGGCGTACCTAAGCTTTTCTTTATTCCTTTCAAGTTTCCTTTCTTTTCAAGCTGAACACAGCCGTCATCCTTCTGACTGGTGAGTATAGCTCCCAAGAATTTCAAGAACGAGAGAGAATGAGAAAAATAGAATTGCCAATTGTGGCTCTGCCTTTATTTATGAAATAATTTGCCAAATGGCTCATTTCCATAATCTTCGACCTGTCGATACATGTACCTCTGTGCTTCATATGAAAATATGACTCGCTCTGAAAGCCCACTGTGAGCATTAGCCAAGTACAACTTTTTTTAATCACCTCCGAAAGAGGAAAAAATGAATTAGGTTTATTCCCCTTCAGGACACAAGAGTCCTGACGGCTGGTTATTAAGCTAATCATAAAATACCAGGCTTCGGAGGGAGATGAGTTTTGTACACGACAACGTGAAATAACATTAAATGATACAACAATAACGACAGAGAGCTATGTCTGAAGGATGCATTTCAAGCAGAATATTTTTAAGCCAAGTACCTCAAGTACTATGGTATTATACTACACTGATTTATTTTTCATGTTTCGTCCCTAGTGTTAAAACTATAAAAAAATACCAGCTTTCTTTCAATTCAAATTTAATTTCTGTGTTATGGTAGTTTTCATTATTTTTAATAACGTCAACAAATTCCTAGTTAAAGCCAGTTATAAAATTAGTACGTCGCAAATTGCCCAAACCGAATTGGTTTCATTATTTCCATTCAACTAGCGCATATGTTAGCATCCAGATCATGACATTACGATTACAAAAGTCGTTTTTTGCAGAAAAAAAGTCAGAAAAGTAGCAAAGAATAAAGCCAAGATAATGATGATCTTTTCCTCCGGTTGCGTCTCATTACACCATTTGAATATATTAATTGAATCCATTTGTATGATTTAAGCAAAGCCACCTTACTCAGCTTCATGTGGTGCTGGGTGCTTCTTTACGTGTCCGTGTACGGCCTTCAGCCAACAAATTTAAGCACTCCTTCTTCTTTTTTGCAAATCCATTTTTCTTTTTCTCTCGCTGGCAATTACGTACATCATCAGTAATTACTGTTGGACATGGTTCCATGTTACTGGTGATTTTACACAAGCTCACAAAAAATGTACCTTGCGCATACAGAAATGAGAAAGTCGTTTTTACCCCACGGGGAAAGATTAAACCATCTCTCTCTTTCTGCCATTTTGCTCATTGCGTAAACGAAACATGGACTCGGCTCACAGATTTGCAGCACTTGCCAAAAAAAATGATTGTAAATGTTGGGACAGTTTTTCCCCTTCAGACGAGGTGACGCAACAACATATCATCGAGATGTTGATGATGCCACAAGAAATCCTGGTGGTGCCTTCTGTTTTCTATCAAAATAATGTTTTCTTATCATGCTCTTGTGGTGGTGGTGAGGACTGTCTAATTTCTTTTTAAAATTTACCTTCCCCAACACAGAGAGTTCCCTCAAGATCTGTCATCTCTCTTACACAAAGTCAGTCAACTTAATCTGCGAATGACTCGTTTTTACTTGTTTTTCAAAGAAAAAAAATGACTCTCATCAAGCAGCGGAGCCAGCAGACACAAACTGAGTGTGCCTTGCCCATTTGACTTGTTTTTAATGATGAAAACGGCAGAGTTTCCTAATAAATTTTTATTTTCATATCTCATCTTCCTTGTGATGTGGTCTCTCTTGATTTTCTCTGCGTTGTCCATCAACTAAATCATGTATATAGATTACCCCTCCCTTTGCTTTGATTTTCCCCACTTCTGGCTAGCTGCATGTATATATTCGTGGATAAATGTCATGTTTTAGGTATTGCTCACAATTGGTTTGTATGATCCTGCATGCTCTCTGCTGAATGCTGGCTGTTGATGAGAAGGAGAAGGATATTATATATTACTGTGTACATACGAAAATTATATTTTTATATTTATGGTGGCACACTTTGATTAGCTTTGAGTTCGTTTTTTTTCGTCCAATACATTCTCAACAGGTTGGTTTTCTGCAATCCAACATGAATCTCTAAAGTTCGAGCATTCCCCTTCTGACATCTTTTGCATACAGAAGGGGCAGGCGGCTGTCAAGCTAAGAAAATGAATGGGTGAATCAAGTTTATTGCGTTGTAGTATTTGTTTAAAAAAACAACAACAACAGCTTGTAATATTCTTGAGTTTATCTTTAGCCAATTTGAATTGACTAGTAGTGCATCCTAATTTTGTTCATCGATGAGATTTTTTTTGGTTTATGGAATATCGGCAGTGGTGGTGTGTGTTTGGAGGGGAATGATTTTGCCTGAATTGACATGAGCTGCTGTGTGGCTTAAGGCGGTTACCAAACGTTGCTTGATTAGCTAAACCCAAATCTCTCTCAAACGCTATTTTGACCATTTGCAAATGACAACGGATGCACGTCATGCAGTCAACACGAGAGAAGAATGATTATAAATGGGAATCTCTCAGTGCAGCAATCTCACTCTATTTTTAATCTTAACTGCAGTGTACACAAAGCATAAAACCTGCATAGGGGTATATAGGTGTGTTCATCCTCACATTTTTATTCTAAGCTGCGTGGCAAATTTATTTTTGGGGAGATATTGCACAAGAGTGCTAGGTGTGATAATTATTTTCCCTGCTTCTCTGCTGCATATCACCGTTCAGAGGTGCAACTAACTTTCACACATTTTTTGACTCGTAAAATGTTGTGTACAGATCAGGAGTTGATGTTGACTAAAACAAAAAATATTGCTGTCAGAATGATTGCGGTGACAGGAGAGTATATAATATGTGTACCAAATGACCGCTGTAGGTCAACTTCCATGCCATCACGTTGTTATCAAGGACAATGGGCGTTTTTTGAGTTGTGGGGAAAGATATTGGGAGAGATGTTTTCGAAAAAATCTATGTAATTGAAATTGAATGTCAGCTAAATCATTCTAAATGATAGGTTGGCTCCGACACACACATGCAGTTGGCTCTGACAGCAGTTGCAAACATCGCTGTATTTTCTTTGTCGCGCCCGAAAATCCGTCTTTTTTTTGTTTAGCTGTAATCGCAAGTCGCGATCTCGTTCAGAGGAAAAATGGCTGAAAATCTGACTCCATATGATTTATATGGTTGGCAAGCGACGCAACAATTCTCCAGCAAAAATTGTGTAGTACCAGTATCCTCCTCCTCATCATCATCATGATCACGCATACAAAAACCTTGGAGAGGCAACCCTTTTACAACTCACTTTTTGGCCAATTTTCAAGAAAAAATGTTTATCCAAAGTACATGAATTGAGTACGATTTAGTAGTGGAAAAAAGCAGAAATTGAGAGAGAGAGAGAGCAAAGGATTTATATAAGTTTATCAATAAGTGATTGCTAAGGCAAATCAGGATTGACTTCGTGACAACATTTCCTCCTTCATCATTTTTCACAAATTTATTTTTTTGAAGAGTAAGGGTTCACTTCACACAAAGAATACTAATCAGTAGCAGCAATTGCCGTACAAGTCCTTTGAGACAAAAAATATGAAAGGCATAACTGAACAAAAGGTCGAGAGTTGAGGTTGGTTCAAAAAGAAGTTGATTATTGTATTGATTAATTCCCTGTGTGTTTTTTTATGCTGTTACCACTCAGCGTCGGTGAGAGTGGTTCAGCCATAAAAAACAACGCTCCTCGATGAAAGGCAGGACGGATATATTTCATGCACACATACGTCTCCGATGTAATTACGACATGAAAGTGAATATTAATTAACACTTTTCCCCTTGTCTGTGCAGACAGTGCACAACGATCATGATGAGTGGTAGAGGGATGAGCTCATTTCTATAAATCTCCAGAGCAGTAGTACAAGGTACAGGAAAATGGATGTGCTTTTATTGGGAACTGACCGTTCCTGGTGGTATATGCTCTTGAGTGAGAGAATCGAAGAGATTTTTTCTGGTTTGCTAATTAAAGCTGAGAGGGTTTTACACGAGTCATATATATTTTTCCAATTTCATGCTGCAGTAACTTTTAATGATGTATAAAGGGATATTATGCCTTCCGATGTTTGAATTGAAATGCGTTGCAACGTTTACTCCGTCGTTTTACTGTTTGATCAATACTGTCGTTGTTCACGATTTGTTGGGAGAGAAGGAATGACGGAAATTTCCATTCTTTTTTTTTGCTGCCTCATGCTTTCATAATTCGATAATTGACTGTAGAGTGAACGCGTGAAATACCAAGATTTATGGAGCTCATGATTTCTCTCTGAAAATTTTGCATTCAAACCATAATACGCTACATTTCAGCTACACAGCTCTGTGAATAACAATTTTCTGGAGGAAAACAGTATCAGAAAGGATTCGTTTGTCATTTCTCCTTTTTTTGAGAAATCAGCGTTTGTTGAGTGCATCAAAATGATTTGAGTAGTGCAATACACTTTGATATGTGACGCCTGAGGGATGTGGGAAATGGAGAGAGAGGGAAAAAATAATGCGAAATCATTCAGTTATTCAAGTTTTCCTCTCCACCCGTTGACGTCTCTCGCGACGTGCAATAAATAGTGCATTTTAGAGCTCTTTGCACGTATATGGATCGAAGTTTTAGAAAAATGAATCTGATTATACGTCGATGACGCGGTAATGACAGTGATGATTGAGCATGAGTGGAAAATACACGCTGAGTAGTGTGTTGTTACATAAAATATTCTGAATTACTTTTGATACTACTTTTTTCCCTCTCTCTCTCTTTCATTTCAAGGTGAAGCCATTAGATTAAATTCATGAGGATATAGTCGTACACGGAGAACTGATCAGTCATCCTCGTAAACGTGTATGTATGACTTTTAGAAAATACTCACTTTTCAATGGTAATCCACTTCTGTAGTCGTCGTTACGGTCACGAAAAGACTGAGAACTTGTTTCATTGTTCAACGGTGACATCATCATCCTCCACAAGATAAACTCATTGCAATCTTTTCAAACTTTATGACATTCTTCTCACCAATACATTATAAATAATGTATTGAGAATGCACAAAACGAAGGTGGACCGCTGTTGATTTGATTGGAGCTTGACTCGGTTACATCAAAACGAACAATGCATAAGGGCACAACCATTTCGTCTGAAACAATTGCTGTTTTGCGAACCTTTGGCACACACACCTGTAAATCTCTCTCGCACACGAGCCAGCCGACAAGGTGCTCAAATTAGATTACACATTTTTCATTCATGTTCTCTCCTCATCAACTCGAGTCGTAAAGAGATGGGAGTCCGTGGACGAGAAGACGAAAAATAATAATAATAGCAGGAGTAAAAGAAACAAGAACGGATTGCAAGCGAGCTCTCTAGGCGCGTTGCCAATTGTTTTTCATGATGACTAGATGATAAGTATGATTACATTAGAGCGTCGTATGGGGTCATCATATTTAATAGAGATACTCCTCACTATGACGGAGTGAAGTTGTGGATAAGAGGTATATATGAGCCACAAAAAACACTCCTTTTTTATACCTCTTTACTCTCTCTCTCTCTCTCTTTCTGTCTGACTTGCTTCGTAAACTCTTTTTCCAATACGCGATAAAAAAGTAATCCTTTCAGAAATGTGTCTAAAAGTTATCATTTCTGTCCAATCATGAAATATCGTGACGTATTTAGTAGTGATCAGGATGACTTTAATTTATAGGGAAGTGCATTAGTAGTTGCGCTTTTTCTAGTTAATATCCTTTGTTGAAGGAATAGAAAATCACATTACGTCGAGCAATTTTACTACGCTCAAGTCATCATTCCATACAAAAGCGTGGTTGCTCACGTTGAACTTAAAACGTTTTTTTTTTGGAAAAATGATTGAGTTTTTATCAAGCAGGCAAAGCAGGAATAAGGAACAGTCGGAGTGATTGATTGAGAAGACATGTTCTAAAGAGTGTCATTAAATGACTAAATTATAGTCACAGCTAATCAAGTAAACTCGTGCATTTTCCTCTTGACAAAAAGCCGATGATGATGAATCGATAAATAAAAGTCGGCTCGTGTGTGTGAAATCCTCAATAAAATATTACTACTATTATTGATACCTCTCGAAAAAATACGTGTAACTCATCGTGATGTCATTCAAAGTCGACGATGACGGTTTTAGAGCGCCGCGACAAAAATGGTGGTGGAAAATGTGTATGAAAAGTGCTCATTGAATTTTTTGATGGTCACTTAAAAATTGTTTGCAACACATTTAACGACTTTGTTTGTGCTTAAGCCTTTTGTTGCGAACCAGAATATATTTTACATTTTACGCCAATATATTAGTACCAATTATACGATTGCGTTGCTCTGCGAATGCAAAATGCTCATGGTTTTATCAACTGAGGAAATGAGTAAAAAACGTTTTTTTTGCTTCATACGAGCTGCACAATAATATGTAGCATAACTCTTACTCTTAATAAAATCCATTAAGGAGCGACCAATAGTGTTCGTCGATGAATGGCGACGTTTACAGAGGATGACTAACAATGATAATGGTATGCAAAAATATGTACGGCAGGCGTGGAAACAGCGAAATAAAATCTTTCATTAAATTCATCTAACTCTTGTACAACTGAGCCTTGTTGTAAATTAAGCTATTCATCCGTGTAGACGCAAGGCAGCGAGCTAAATGCAACATTATTATGGTTCAAGAAAATGGAGAGAGTGTGAAGCTCATCATCAATCACACGCGTGTATGTTTAAACAGAGGAGAGGCCTTATTCAAGTTTATATTAAAATAGCAGCAGCATAATCACCTTTTCGCTGGCGTGCGTATTAGTTTTTTTCTTACGAATTACAATTACAATTGCGAATTTAAAATGATGATGGATGATACGGAATGCATGGTGTGAGGTTAGGTTACTGTCATAAATTTTCCACCATTTTTTCTGGTTGGGCGATGTGTTTTTTCTTGCCAGTAAGTGTAAAATCCAGAATGAATGTCTGTATCATGGAGACCTATGCGTATGCATAAAAAGAAAAATCTCATTTAAATAGGGAAGCGTGAAAATATGATTATTAATTTGGTTTGCAAAATCATATTGTTAATTACTTATTTATACGAGCAAAATTAAATGGAGAAAATATTCAAACTAGCTAAAAAACACTATTAAAGAAAACTAATTGGAAATTTTCTTATTATGTTCGTTTTTTTGTTGTTGTTTTCTAGCTGCATTTCCATACCTCCACCTCTCCACAAGTACTTTGTGCGTGTCTCCATCCAGTTTCCAGGATGATGTCAGAGATGTGAAACAAGGTACAACCGACACCTAATTTCTTTCTCGCTTTCTCCACGTGTTGGCATAAATTGTCAAATTATATTCTTTTCGCCAATTGAATACTTGTTTTGTGGGACGCATAATAATGCAATTTTTTTCTTTGTTTTTGATTCAAAGGGATCTACAAGGAGATAAAGCGTGTCGTGCCACCAGACTCATGGATTAAAATTGACAGTCACGATGACCAGGGGAAATCCACTTGGCTCTTTCTCGGCTTCAAGACCCTCGACAAGAACAATGAAGTCTTAGAACAGTCATGGAAAGAATGGACAGGTACTTGTCATACTATAATATAGCTTCAAAGCGAATCCTCGATGCGGGAATTACTGAACTGCGCACGCATTGACACATTGTTCCAAAATTGCGTAACATTGCAAACATGCTCAGAATCGCTTTCAAAAATTCGTCTCGGTTTTCTTCGAAAACTAGCCTGTTTTTCAATGATGCTTGTCTTTTTTTCGGAATGAAGGGGTGCGCCACTTGTACTTGGAGTTGCGCACGGATATCCACATCCGAAGAATATCATTTTTCAGACGCCAAGACCCTCACGACTGCCTCGATACTTTTACGTATGTCGTTTTCGTCGAAGCCGGCACCCTCTCAAGAAAGATGCACACTTGGCTCTTGGACTTTGTCCAGAAGGCTCGTCTCCAGAGGATGAGGAGCACGGTGACTGTTTACGAAGAGATTGAACTTTGGGACTCTGTGTCCTCCATTCCTCACTCTTAAACTTTGTCACATTCTTCTTTATTTGTACTAGTTTTTGTTGGTCAATGTTATACCATTGTTGACGTCAATCAAACGAGTTTCAAATTCCGGCAATTGCTTACGTGAAATAGTTTTTGAACATGTATTTTACACGATACTGAAACAGCTTTAGCTTTATATATCTACAGGTAGATGCAAATATCATAGTTTTTTGTATTTGTTAAAAAACTATCGTTCGCTATAATTTTTTTTTGTTTCGCATAAAAAATCCTTCGAAGTACAAACAAGTATTGCAGTAATTAGCTTCAGATTTTTGCTATGCACACACATCGATATAATATGTTTTCCGTTGAGATAATGTAATATTATGCTTATTGTTGGCATGATCTAAACACATTAAAACAATACATTACACACGAAAGTCATAGTCAACAAGTTTCTCTTTATTTTGAGCGATCTAATTTCATATTTTTGCATGGCATATAGATTGCAATGATGGAAGGTTTCTTAAACGTTACACAAATGAAGTTGATTTTTTTGTATCCATCAAACATATTATGTGTGTCCTCCTTTGCTGTCTTTTCCTTTAACACCAAAAGGCACTACCTTGTGTGAAGTATTATACTGTCGCGATTGGTGTGCTTGAGGCAAACAACTCTAGATTTTTAGTGCGTATATAATTGATCATAGTAGTTGAGTACGTTACAGTTGCAGATTTGATTTTTTTTTTCATCGTAGTGTTAAAGCTCAGTAATCTTTGCGCTTCTTCGTTCTTGTGTTGTGAGTAAGTTTAGCAAAAAGAAAACCAGTTGTCAATCTTATATTAGGAGTACACGTTAAAATATGAAATTAATTTAAGTGTGCTCGACTCTAGGCTTCTATGTTCTAATTCTATATATATTTATGTTGTAAGGATCTCTTACGGAGTTTTCTTTTCTAACACTAAAACATGTAATCTTTCCTCTCGAGTCTATTTACAGTATATCTCGCGGTTATGCGTACACAAAAGGTACGTACAAGTCCGAAGGTTTTTTAGTTTAAAACGTTAAAATGATTTGACCTCGTGTGTGTTATATACACGTATTTATCTCAGGAAAGCAATTCTCTTCATTTTCTCTGTCACTCTTCATTGTTTCGTCAATGTCAGAAAAGGTAATGTTATACAAACGATGTAATAGTCTTTCATTTTCTCCTTCATTCCAGTGTCTAACAATGTAGATTTATAGTGGGATCGGAGCGACGTTGAGTAGTTTAAAAGCAGTCTTCTCATGTCATGAATGAGTTCCTGTACTTTTCTCTATAAAAAATTCAAAACTCAACGTGGCTATAAACTCACCGGTACACAAAATATTGCAATATTTCAAGTATATAACAGAATCTGTGTATAAAAATTCGACAACATCCTCACCCCCTACCAACAATTCCTACGACGACAGAACATTTGAAAAAACAACTAATTTCAAAATCGATATATTTTGCAATGATATTTCTCAGCGACAACAGACACACGCTCAACATTTTACGACTTCATTGTACGAAACTAAGTTTTCTTCGTTACCTAGATATAAGTCATCATACATCATGTAAATTCATACTGGTACAAACGGGCATACGCTATTAAAGCACGCATATAAATCAAAACAAAAGAAAGAAAAAGAGGAGAGCATAAATATGCACAGGATCAAGTCACATTTTCATGAGATACTCAACGCCGCCGAGCCATAAGTCAAGCGGACTTATCACTCTCTTCTTCAGAGTCATCCTCGTCGTGGTGATGAGTGACTTTCCGTGGCGTCTCAGGACGAACATGAGGCAACAGACTTTGACTACGCTCTAACACCTGCGACGAACATAAAAAGTGTCATAAAATTTATAGGATGATTGATCTTCAACTGGACAGAATTTCATTAGCTGTCATGACTACCTTTGCCTTGCTGGGAGCAGTCTGAGTGTCGGGTACTTCCTTCCCGTCGAGAACTGAGGCTTGCCGAGAGCGAGAAAACATTGGACTGTCGGCAACAAATCGCTGCTCGTGAGCCACAGTCGACTCATGAGGCATCTGTTAATAATAAACTTCCCTAATTGCTGAGTGACAAACGCAATTATTTTTAATTAAATGTGTGACTTACGAGCATAGCTGGCGCTCTGAACATGTAGCTGAAAGGATAGTAAATCAAGTTCAAGAACGTAGCAGCGTACAAGTCCGCATAGCGTACCACCTGGCTTGAGAAGAAGGTTTGACGGGATCCGGATCTAAACAGACTTCCTAGCATGCCATATGCCATGTCCATCTCATGGGTGACTTCCTTAATAGCCGCTCGAGTTTTTGAGATGTCTGGTCTTTCTCTGGTGCTACTGTCTAAGTTTCTGCGAATTAGCGGAAACAAATTTTACACTAGAGTTAAGCATGGGAGCAAGATCACGGCCTCCTGGAACGAGTTCGAAGTTACAGAAAACAAATTTGTAACATTATGTCTACGACACTTACTTGTAAGTTTCGCCGAGCATAATGTCCAAATTTTGAAGCTTTGAGAACAGACTGCACTTGTCCGTCCACACGTGAAGTTCCGAAACGAGTTCAGGAACAATAAGAAAGGTTCGCCAGCCTCGAATCTTCTTTGACTTCAAAATATCTCCAAAGATATGGTCCCCAATGTATAAGACATCCTTTCCCTTGGCACCAATAAGCTCAGTGAACACATCGCAGGATCCTTGAAAACATTTTTGCATCGATTTTAGACACAAGCTTTACGAAATTTGGCTGGCAAAAACAGAAAGTTGATTTTAAAAAAAAATAAAGGACAGGTCTTTACCTCCAGAATACACTTGACCTTGCTTAAGAGGGCCAGTGTGCGAGCCAATTCGAAGGGCACCAGTTTTAGTGTCTACTTGTCGAAGGATAGTGCCTTCCTTAAAGAACAGTGGCTTCCGCGCATCCAAAACAATGTAGTCAAAATAGTCCTTCCAATTCTACCAGCAAAATACACTCATTAATACCTGCCACGTGGCCTAGCGTAATACTCGTTGCATTTCAATTACTTAAGCACCTTTTCTTGTCCAGGCAAATCAAACAGGAAGGTCATAATCTTCTCGGAATACCAATACTCAGAATTCGTCAGCAAAAACACCTTTGCCCCCGACTCCCTCATCCGACTCAGCAACATTGGGAGTCGATCATCCTGAACCACGTACTCAGCCAAGTTCTCTACAGTCTTGCGCTTCAAATCTCCCTACAAAGATATCCAACGAGACACCAGTTTACACAAAGAATGTAATATCCTGAGTAAAAAACAACTTCTTTGCTCCATGCTCACCTTTTCGTGAACCCAGTCCACGGCATTGCGAACGTCTTGGAAAATTGACTTATAAGACATAAACAAATCCCCACAACGGACGCCAGTAGGCTCACTAGAGTAAACAAAGGAAGTTTTGTACACAAACAGGTGCATTGCATAGACATACTATGTCGTCAACGTCAACCTTTAAAAAAAGGAGGTGGGAGCATGACGCATGTTGTGCAATATCAACTTACACCGAGCTGTCCGGCCTATTAGTAAAGAAATCAATAAGGCAAGCCAGGAGATATGTCTCCGGTAAATTAAACAGCGTATTCAACACGTAAACGCGAGATTCATCCAGAGTCAAAAACTTGCTGGGGTACAATTCGTACACTTCAGACCTGCAACACAAGGCAGAAACGACGACACAGTTTCAGCTAACATTTCGTGTCTTCCCCATCATTCACAGATTAGCACGCTCAATATAGAAAAGACAAGGAACTCACTGCTTCAAGAAACGGAATCCGTGACAGCAAACCAAAATGTTCCCGTACGCATCGACCTTCAGCAAGTTCCCCAAGTGCGAGTCAAACCACAAGCCTCTGCAAAGCAAAAAAAACATGAGCATTTTATTTGCACATCAAAGTCGTCATGTAATCATTATCATTTTAATATCGCCTTTCAGTTTGCAAATGTAGCGGAGAAAGTGGGCGAGAAAACACTTTTGCGACGTACCGAATCGGAAATGATGGATCATACACAAAATCTTCGAGCTCATGAGGGTAGCCCATGTAAAGGAGGCGTTGCTTGATTAAATTAAAGCCAAGTGTTTCATACTGCGGTGATTTGTAGACTGTAAACATAAACAAAAATGAGAAAATCAGTAGACATCTCGAATGCGAGTATAGTTTATTAAACAGACTTTGCACACAAATTGACAAAGTGCAAAGTAAAAGAATCCGAACGTCATCCCTACTTCACATATTACACAGAAGTGCTATTGTATATACGTAATACTCATTTCGCAGAAAAGTTAAATAAATCAGACTTTTCATAAGCCGCTCAAAAACTCTGAGTCAAAAGTTCTGGTGAAATTTAATTTTTAATCTGTCATTTCGCTTACAAGGATCATCGTACAAACGAGCAGTAGTCGTGTGGCATTGCAAACACATTCGCATTTCACTTGTTTGATGTTGCATGATGAAATTTCTTGCTTCGGGTTACAACGTTCATGACCAAAAATCAAGACACCCACGCCCACACATTTGACAGCTACAATTTTTCCTCTTTTTTATCACTTGCCTTTTAACTACTGACTTGCTTCTCCTGTCTATAATTTAGTGTCTATGTCGGATGTTTGCAATTACTGCAGGTTTGTATCAGTTTACCACATGGATATATGGTCTTCGTTATGAAAATTTTCGTATGTGACCATTTAGTAGAAATGTCATATAACACACGCAAAAATCATTCGTCTCTCATCTCACACTTACCAGCCAAGGTGTAGTCCATGTCAAATCCAAAGAACTTTATCTTATCCAAGTGCAAGCTCCTGTTCACGAAGATCCTATGAAATTGGGAAAAAAGAAAAAAATGCGGCTTAGAAGACAAAGTTCAGAGCTGAGTGAATAGAAGCGTGTATCATCGTCATGTAATGGGCATTGCATGATGTCCAAAATATAGTTACTCATGGTTGGACGCTGATGATGTTGATGACGATGACGGTGCATGCTTGCCAGCCTACGAGGAGTCAGCTACACAAACTATAACAGCTGTACGAACATATCACAAGCCACACTCGACTTGTCGATCAGCTCAGACCAGATCATGACTTTACTACGGTTAACAAAATCACCACGAATTCGTATCATGCAGCGAGAGAGAAAAAAACTGAAGGAATTGATAAAAAAAAATTACAAAATATTTTATGAAACCTGAAACCAGTGTCGGTCTCATGTGCCTGACATGTTCTCTTGTAATGATGATATGCGAGATGTTGGCTCAAAAATGAGGATACCACTGCGAATAGAGTAAGAAACAACTATGCTGTCCGAAAGGAAATGATGTGGATAGAAGGAAGAAATGGTCTGACCAACCTGTGCGCGATATCTCTCTCGTCGCCCAGATTGAGCGTGTCAACCCCCCAATCGGCATGGTTATCAACGTTCAAGCTGAACGACTTTGGAATGCTCATGTTCCCCCAGTTACTTTGGCCAGGGCTGAAGGGATTCACATAGGGACTCTCTGGAAACGAGTCGGATTCGGAAACGGTGCGGATTTTGGAGTCGGTAAAGTGCTCTCTGCTCACAACACCAGGAACAACACCACCTCCACCAACAGTTGACGGTACGTCGGGCTCCCTGGCTCTGCTACTACTATTCGCTGGAATGGGCATGGGAGTACCCGCCGTCCGAAAATCGGGCATTCTGTATATATGTTCTCTCTCTCTCTCTCACTCACTTTCTCTCCCTAGTTCTCTGGGCTATAGCGTCTATCGATTTTACACCGACGGAGAGTGTATACCTTACACGTCCCCACTACTGCAACTCTGGAGAAGTGTACACGAACGGAAAAATTTCCTCCTTGGTCTACACAGAGCTGACACAATGTCAATTAGAACTTTCCCCGTGCCACACACACGTCGACCTCTCATATAATCAAGTTTTGCACACTTATGTCGTTGGTAAAGTTGCATGGAAAGCCCTGCATACAAAGTCAATACAACATCAACTCGCTCCAGTCGTCATTCACTTGCTCCTCTTAACCCACACAAATATTATGTATGCTCTTCTCTCCGTGTATGCGGTAAAGTCTTAATCGCAAACGACTTGCTGCCCTATTACGGCGGATAACGAGAAACCACTCTGGATTCTGGATATATTACAAACACACACACACTCTCTCTTCGGAAGTGCTCAAACTCACACGAGGAGAAAACATGATATTACGAGATACATACACCTCTCACCATTGTTCTTACAGAGCCAAAGAGCTTCAACAAGCATAATACATTCGAATCGCTCAAAAAATACATGTGCCGCACTTCTGCGCATATAAAAGTGGTAATGCAGTTTTACAAAATAAATTTCAAACTATTTCAGTTGCCTTCCTTGCTCCTTGAGAAAGAAAATCTTATTCATGTTCGAAAATGCAGTAAAAAAATCATACATCCTCCATGCCACGCTAACATTAAGAGCATATGAACACTCGAAGAGAACAGAGAATATGAACGCGATGAATAATAAAATATTCTTCTACATCCTGCAGCACATTATGCTTTACACATTGAACCATTTCATTTTTGCAAGCTCTTCCACTCCTGCCCCGAAATCACACACATGATGATGTGCGTATGAGTCAAGTATAGGATTGAGCCCACAAACTAGGAAAAATCAAGAGGCAATTTAGCAGCCATTCTTGAATATTATATAATTCCTATCTCCACCGTGAGCTCCGCTGGAGAATCGTGGTGACTACTCACAACGACTCTCCTGTCAAACACGAACAACTAAACAAACCTCTTGTAAGGTACACATTATATTATATACTACATTATTATATCTGTACCGAAAATTCATCTCTAAAGTTCCACATATCGCACACACATTATTATTATATGTGCATTTCATCTCCGTTCTCGAGCTTCCAAATACGGTCTCTGCTCCATTCCAACTTCCTTTTCACGCGTTCCAAGCTCGACAACGGATAATAAGTTTTTTTTCTTATGAAGGAATGAGAGAGAACTAAACAGCTGAAAAAAAGCCTGTGTAACTCTCGGTAGAGTTCGACGAAAGGGCTGAACGAAAGGAGCACGGCTCGTACAATATGCAATATGGAAAACCTTTTGGAGCTCTTGACTCAAACTTCACATGAGTGTGCAAGGGAAAAACTTTTTATATATTTTCTCTTCGTGTGTGTCTTTGCACATTTAAAAAATCAATCTTTTTTTACTGCACACAAAGGCTCTCATGAGTTTTTATGTGAGCAAATGAGATAATAATTGCTAAATAATATAACACACACACTGTAGGCACTTAAATGCGTGTGAGCTTCGTGAAGAAACGCAAATTGCGAAAAAAAAACTTCTGGCAACTAGAAAATTTCCGTGTTTTCACAAAATTTCAGCACAAAAGACAAGATGCTTCCACGCTACTGCATTACGATTCACCAACTGACAAGAGGAGTGCACGTTCCAGCTTCTCTTAAAGCTGAGTTCCCTCTCGCTCCTTGTTGAGTTTATGTGGTGTGGTGGCCAAGAAAAAAAATTATATGATATGATGATGAGAGAGGTTGCATGTGTACAATGACTAACCACTATATGAAGAAAAAAAACGCTCGTAGTCAGCAAGGTTGACATGGTATGCAATATAGCGTTGTCGTAGGAGCAGCTTCACCTCTGTCACTCATTCTCCTTTCGAAATGACTGTGCCTTTGTATAAGCCTCTTGAGTTAGCGTCTTTATATGATTGAAGTCAAAACAAGCACCCACTTTCGTTACTAGAACTTTGTCATCGACAGTCACAAAAAAATCTCCCTTTTGGCTCGACGTTAACAGGTCATATTATATTACTCTGGTTTCTCGTTATATTTCTTGTACGGATCATGTTTTAATATGATGCCAAATTATCTTCAGTCTCACTCTTGTCGGTTCGACTGGTTGGAATGTAATCAAGTACGGATGGCTAGGCAGAGTGCGACCACTGGTCAACTGCAATTAGCTTTCACAGTCGCCCCAGACGATGAAGTGATCACTGTGCATTGCCATCAGGGTCATTTGCATAATCTATATTATTCTTCATCTACATAAATGTGCAGAAGTGGGTATTTCGGCGAAAAAAATCTGTACGAGTTCAGGATATAAGCAATTATCCTCTCGCTACTTGACAAACCAAATCATTTCACAAATGGTGCCATTTATGTTTTCATTGGCTTGAAAAAAAGTTTAAAAGGCTTTCTACACGATGCTTCAGGTCAAGTCTTTCATCATTCTTTCTCAGGCCGAAAAATCTCGTGAATAACACTCTGTCTGGCGATTTTAAACGTGGTCTTAATGAGTTATGACATCTCTTTTATGCAAATCCTTCTTATCTGTGAAATGTAAATGTCGATAGGCAAAAATGATGCTTCGAATCTTCCACATGCGTGAAAAACCAAGTTGTCGAAGTCGTTCACAATTCTCAACAAAAGAAATACAGAAGACCCTGTACGCTTGCATTTTGAAGCAAACGATGAACTTGTCAGTGAGAATGAAGAAAGGAATGTGGAACAATTAAATGAGAAAATTCCACACTCACACACAACAACAACACGACCATCGCACCGTTTGCGATGATTTTCCACTAAAACTGCACATCAGAGCGTATCAAATAGTGTGCATCAAAGGAGCAGCGAAAGAAGGGTAGTCAAACAAGGATGACGTCGAAAGTTTGGGCGGATACGCAAAAACATATTGCCTTAATTCCTCTCGTTGAAAAGTAAACTATTCCAGAAGAGAAATCGTAACCACCACCTGACAAACATTGACGTCAAATTAGATGTTGCAAACAAATCCATCATTACATCAGATTGGTTTTATCATGCAATCCAAGTTAACGCGTGTGGCAATTAACTGAACAAAAATGCGCCAATGAACTTGATTTCTTCATGTTATAAAAAAAACTCAATCGATGCAAAATGAAGGAGCACACAGTTGCCGTTTACTGAATGAAATATAAAATACTTTTTTAAATGTTTGTTTCGCTGACTCAACACGCATAGTGTATGCAAAAAAACCAAGGTGAGTATTTATATAACTCGATATAGGCGACGATTTCAACATTCAGCTCATCATCAAACAAAGGTTGAATGTATTTATTGCCGTTTCTCTCTCTCTCCTCTTCGATCTCTAGTTGTTTGTTTGTTTTCGCTGAGTGGGCAAAAAAAAAGAAAGGGAAGCCATCAAATCTACGCAGTAGCCAAACATTGTGCTTCGCTTCAGGATAAGAAGAGTACAACCCAGAGAATAAACTTGTGAACTTGGTATGTGACTAGCTGCATTTTCCCTGCCGAGCTTTATGAGCTAATCAGTTTGCCAAAAACCAACAGCGCGACAACTCACTGACCAATACTGATTGGCGATAATATAGTTTACAGTTTGTAAAATATCACTCGATACAACATACCATAAAATGCAATGTGACACAGCATTTATTGCAGGACTTCACCGAACACGTGTCAATGCACAATGCAACTTTTCCCATGCTATATCACTAACTGAATATAATTATTGGAGTAACGGTTTACAATGACTAGGGAGAGGTTCTCATAAATCATGCTGCGCTTGACGTTGTTACCTTCAAGGACCAAGAACCTCAATAAAACAAAAACAGATCTGCCCTGTACTTGGAAGCGTCATTTGCATATTAGTAGCCCATTGTCCTCTTCGAAAAGATGTCAATATAAATTGGCTTACAAAGGTGCTGTAAATTTCACCCTCAAAAATTATTTAATAAAATGCAAGACACCAATCACAGCTTATGCGAACTGGCACCTACGCAGCCCTCCTAAATTGGACAAAAGGCACGTGAGTTGTTTGTGGAAGCCTTCTTGCATCTGGAGCAATGGATAATAATGTCATTGCGATCGCTGACACGAGCGTTACGTATGGAGTCATTATGATAAGCCCACACCTTCTGTAAATTATTACAGTTGAGCATCTCTTCCAGGGAACAATCCCGTTGTAAAGAGCGTTGACGCTCCATCAACCTCTCCATCGAAAGAGGAGCAAAACAACTGTAAAAAGTCAATCCATGAGGATAATCTCCGATTTGTTGACATAAAAAGGCAGAAGTACGTGACAAACCGTATTATGTATGCTTACTAAATTTAAGACGGTCATTACACAAGATGAAGTCATGCCTCCTCTGGAAACCAATGAGATGCCTTGGTTCATGACCGGCCCATGCTCCAAGTTGACAGTTGTGTGATGAAGATAAGCTGCTTACATTAAAATCCTCTTATCTCTCTCTTCACTGCCAACACCCATCTATTATAAGTGGGTGGGTGGATGGATTTATTTAAAAAATAATTTCTGGATGGCTCACATTCTTACATTATGTACGATAAGATAAATTAATCAGAGGAGTAATCATCGGCATCCTATGTTTTACATGGTTCACAAGACTACTACTAAAACTGACATGAGATGAGAAATGTGATTTAATTTGTTTGTCACATTTTTTTTATCGAGATGAAAGTAAAAATCCGCCGCTTGACAAGCACACACTCGACGAACACACAACTCTGCATTTATTTTAATAGAGACTGACTTGAAGAAAATATATGAATGCGCGTATGGATCAGTATACATCATATTATTGCAATTAACAAATATGCTGACGACTTTTGGTGTTGTCGTGAACCCGATACCCAACAAATTTAATGAAGCAAAACTCTAGGGTTTAACCTCGAACATATGGGCTAATTAGCATCACCACTAATCATTCCATCTACTACTGGATATCATGATCCGTAACTGATGTGATAAATATGCTGATTTCACGGATTACATAATAAGAGATCGTACGGGGGAGAGGATTAAAATTTCCATCTCTTACTCGCGTAATCTCCACGTCAAGAGTTCATTTTTTTTCGGAAAGACTTCTCAGAAATCAGGTCACACGCTCTAGAGTTCCACTTTGTCATTCACACAAGTGCCACACACATGAATACCGAACTCATATTTTTCCCTACAAATCTCTGTAATATTCATGATGAGCGTACAAAGCTGGCGGAGCAGTGTCATTATTTATTACATCCAATTTCTCAGGAGGAAGTCGGACTTGTCTCAAGGAGCAGCAAATTTGGTGGAAAGTGACATATAAAAAAACTTTCTATTTCCGGCTCTCTCACCACACACGACATTCCTTTTTGTATTAAATGAGAAGGAGAGATTACATGTGTCCTCTAATACTAGCCAATTAGCCGAAATGGACTTTTGAGAATTTATTTGTCTTTCTCCATAAGCTTCTCATCATTCATGATGACTACTATAAAGACTACTACTTGCATGCAACTGCCAACCCGAGCGGGTTGTGGATTAGCCTGCATTTATCCTCAAGTCTCACGATATAACCCATACTACCATCAACCTTGCTCAGTTTTCTACCTTCAACCAGCCGTGCCAGGTGCCAAAAACCCGACAAACACGGGAGATTTATCAAAGTTTTCATCAAATCTTTTTTCCCATTCCCTAACCCTCACCACGTATTGACACAGCTGAAGACTCGGCTTGCCAAAAAAAACTATGCCATTTGCTTACCCAAAAGATAATAATACTTATAACGTGATGCTGTAAAAAAATGTGTGTGCATGCTGCAATATGTTTGAGAAATTTTTCACCTACGATCGTCCTTAAATCTCAGACAACTATGATGTAATTCATCTAACTTATGTGTTTCTCCACGTATCGAACTGAGGACGATCTTTACAAAAATTCAGAGCTTTACTACTACGCACGGACGTCCTTCTGGTTCGAAAAAAAATGCTCACGTCACAAGAGTCGGCTCGAGAATGCACAACCAACCTCAAAAGAAATTGTGTAAAACCGGCGGAAAAGCGAATGAAAGCTTGACTCCGAAGAGAAAGGATTGACTTACATTTTTCCCGGATCCTGGATTGGATGCTGGGCATTCAAACACTCTTCTGCTCCCAACGAATTCATGATTGAACTGTAACGTCTTTTCCAGTTTTTCCAGTAAATTTTCAACAAACTCACTCCTCAGCCCAAATGTCCCGACTAACTAACTCCAATTGACATCCACGACTCTGTCTGCAGATCCTCTCACACTAAACCGAAAACGTTTTCGTTTTACCCGACAAAGAAGTATCTTCTCTCGTCTTGGTTGTGGATTTTACACGAATTCGAGTGTTTCTTCGAGTACGGCGATGCGGTGGTCTTAAGCGAGAAAAACGTAAATAACGAGTGGGGTCTCCAATGTGAACAAAGTACGAATACCACGTTGTGAACGACGACGGCGGCGACAAAGAGTGTGAAAAGTTAACTGACTGTGTACGCCGTGTTCCTCACCAAATTTGTTGGATATTTTGGTGTGGAAATTTTACATGTCCACTGCAACCTTATCGTCGTATTACTGCTCTACGGCTACAAGTTGATGAAATGATGACGAATTGTGTACTCGTGTACTTTGCTTTTTTATATACTTTATCTTAACACATTGACTCGAATTCGTTATATCATAACACTTGTCATAATATAGAGCCGATTTAGCAAGAGCACAAACCGTTATAAAATATGAAAAGAAAAATTGTTGAAAAAAATGAGTGAAGTGGTGAAGTACCACATGGAACGGTGGACCACCAAAACGAGTTCCATAAAATGAAGAAAAAAAAACATTTACGACATTTTTCACATGAACCTAATAAGTAAAGCATGAGTCAACGATAGTAAAGCTTGTGTGAGGTCGGCAGACATATAAGCGCATTAATAGTATGCTTTTATCATCAAACTCGCAGCGCGTGTAATATATGACAATTCGACAAGATCATCTTCAAATTTGGAGTAATTAACGGTTTTTATCGTACGATAACATGACTGGGAAACAAAAAGAGAAACAATAGAGTGTCTAATCAGATTTGAAACGATAATTATATTTCTTTCAACAAGTGACTTTTGGTGTCAGCAGAAGCATTTTATCGGACGTATTTAAGAGAGAGAGAAAACGTTGTCAAGTGCATTACTTCTTGGCATATTGACGTAATGAGTATTGTTTTAAAAAGTTAATGAGTGCAAACATGAGTTATACTGTCAACTTTTTTGTTCTTCCGAAAAAAAAAATCATTTGTATCAGCATTAGCATTATCAATTAATACCTTGGCTATATATAGTGTCTAACAAGTAGTACTCTGTCTCTGGGAAATTAGAAAATGGCTCAAAATCTCCAGGTATACGTTATTTTACATGTAGAATCGAACTGCATTTACAGTTTTTCTGAATGGGCAGCGTCAGCACCATTAACGGGTAACAACGTTAATGGGGCGTCTGCAGGCAGCATAACCAAATGTACAAGAGGGAGTACCAGACTTTTTCTCATGCTACCCCGATGTTTTTTTGCTTACTTGGTGAGCAAAAAGTGTGAATTAAAAATTTCCTTCAATGAAAGTCAACGCAATTCGTATGCACATGGCTTGGTTCTAGGAAACTGCACAATGTTTGAAAATTTCACATTTCTGGTAATGGTAATACTGGTAATTCGATAGAATTCTCGGTTTTGCCAAATCAAGTTTATAAAGTTATTTTACGCGCTATGCATTTTGGAATGAATTTTGAGTTTATTTTTAAAAAATTTACGACTACTGGTCAAATAGGATTCATCTCCATTATTTACAACTTCACTTTTATATAGCACTTCAAATATACATAGTTTGTCTCTATTAATGATTTCAAAATATAACTACCACCTCAGAAAACGAATGTGAAATTAAATAAATGTTTTCAGGTATTACTTTTCATTTATAAAAGCGTGTCGTATGGTTTTGTAACACCAACATGTAACATGAGATAAAGTCGGGCACTCCCTCTTGTGCAGTTGG
>JAHZMW010004514.1:0-13879 GCA_027743745.1 Alloscopus bannaensis
AGTTCAGGCCTCGGCCTGAACCTGATCTGACCTGAACCTGCCTGAAATGTTCAGGCTTTCGCAGCCTGAATTGTACTCTAAGCGGTTGTGATTTCTGATGAAACGCTGAGATTTTTGTATTTGTATGCAATTTAGAGTTATGCAAAGGAATAATGTTTTAATACAATGATTTGCCAAAATGCACAACTGGACATTAGACTTCGGTTTGCAAAATTGTTAATCAGAATCAATCAAAAACTCAAGAAATGATTAGCTTGTGCTCCTTTCCCAAATTCCAGTATAAATAGATGAGCTCCTTTTTTTTAAAAATACATAATCCGTTTTACAATATGAGAGTGATGTGCCAGTCAATCAGTGACCAAAAGAAAGTCGTAATTCACACTAGATTCAACAGTACACTTAATGGGATGCATTTTATTTCTTGCGAAATTAAGACGAGATTCGTACTAATTGAACAACCAGAATTGATTGTACTCACATAAATATTTAAAAACGTCTACGCTTAGCTCTACAGGTTTGTCCTTTGTAGTAGGAGAATTGCAAGTTTCGAGATTAGCTGTAACGACATCCCCGATGAAAATCATACAGATTTCCTTACTTGTATCATAGATGTGGTTTTTTACACAACAGAAAATAATGTTTGCATTTCTACCGCCTCTAATGATGAATTCTGCAATGTTTGGTCATCATCATTATCATAATGCAGTTCACACTTGATTTAGTTACTAATTGGTTTCTCTACCGTGAATTGAATGAGAGACGAGGTTTATACTAGTTAAATGCTTGATTTCGATATTCCAATATTTTTACAATCTTGAATAACTCTCGGTCGCAGAGAATGGATAAGCTTTCTTTCACGATAAAATACGTGTTTTGTATATATTATACATGTATTTCAAATATATTACTTGTATATGGCATTTTACATCGAGATTTTCAATATTCACTTTCTATACACATACGGATACATTTATATGAAGGTATATCTTGATACATTTTGGTACATTTGCTAATATTCACAACATGCTCCTCATAATTTTTGTTACACACTGACTTACGCCTTTGATCACTTATTTGCAACAATTAAAATTCGCAAAGCAAGCACTTTTACGTAAAAACGACCACCTCGTCGTGTGTGCTCAAAGAAAGCAAAGAAACTCGATACAGACTGAATTAAGCAACACAAAAAAATACGTTTTCTATAAGTAACACGAAGTAGCTCGCTGACCACCATATAAAGTTGAAGGATAATTTGAAAACTTAAAAAAATTGCGAAACGGTTGAAAACGCAACAGAAATGATAACTATGAATAAGGTATGTAAAACTTTAAAAAATTGCAGACTCATTAAGATGTCATTTAAAAATCGACACAAAATCAAACCACGCTCCACGCCATCAATATATTTCACTAGCTGAAACTGCATTTTTACAAAAATGACGATCAATTGACTTGCATCAAGTCTCACACAAATTGCTCTCCCACTTCTGTACACATATGTTAAGAATTTATGTAAATATATAATATGCCTCTACAAGTCTAAAACCACTGCAACGAGTTTCTTTGCCTACGAGATTTCTCTACATTTTGTAGTAATGTTACGTGGAAACTATATAAGCTACGTAATATATATTTTGATTAAAACATTAAGCATTGTTGACGATTTAAAAATATTCAGATATATTTACTGTCACACTCAACGGAGTTCGGACGCTCTTGACGAGTGGAAATGTTTCTCTCCTTTCTGTTCACCAACAATCTTTTATAGATCTGACAATGAGTCCGGTATGTTCTCAACGTTGTATATTACACAGGGTATATTTAGTATAATTTATGTTCTTAAAGATTTTTGGTAACCATAAACCATAGTATTTTTGACATCTTTGAATCGGTTTTAGTACATTTTATACAGTTACATAAATTCAACGATCATTTTTCGAGTCGATCATTCTGTTAAAACTTTGGACACGTGTCAATTGTCAAAATTGTCAGTTATAAATATATTGCATACCATATCATTAGATTAAATAAATCATTTGGTGTTTCCGCAGATGTACAATGTTTCAAAGTTGTGTTGTCTCGTCTGAGATTTTTCTGCGTTGAATAGGTTTATCGTGTGTAACTATTAATCATGTCAAGTTTCTCTCAGACACTTTCACACTTTGACAATCCAGAGAGAGAGAGAGTGAGAGATCTCGAAAGTTCAGCGAATGAATTCTATAATATATAGTAATGTAGTTTGTATTGTGTTCAACTCTTTCTTTCCATATATCTCTCTGTGTTTTGTAGGATGCTGTCGACATGCGGTGATGTCTACAGAAGGTGCGAGTATGACGCCTTGACGACGGACCCAATCTTTTTGCCTTTGCTGGCGAGTGTGCCACCTTGACTGCGAATCTTGTTCTTGTTACTGTAGTACAATGTGCAGAGACAATAGCATTCACATTTAGCACAATTTTTTTAAAAAAATTCTCATTCTTCATTTTGTTCATATAGGTAAGTATTCTTATTTGTTTGCGATTTGCTTCCCTCAAACTTTGAAAAATGTGGATAACAAGCACGTTAGAGTGGGCAGTTAAAAGTAGCCAGTTTGTGTTTCTTCATTTCTACAAAAGTCGCTTGAGAGTGTACTGGAGAGAACTCGAAAGTTTGAGACTCATTCAAAAGTGAATAAATACAAGCAGAGCTATTTTTTACGCGTCCATTACAGATTTTCCAAGCGTCTCAACGTGCCATTTCCTTTAGAAAATAGAAAAGCTTCAGAAGACAAAGTGTGTTTGTGGGAAAACTTGGTTGTCATAATTTGGAAATGCTTTTTGTTCCTGCATGTATATTTGAACTTCGCAATAAACTATTTGTACGGATATTCACTGTGTAGAGGTGTACATACTGGGATGAAAATCATATTGTAGCCTGTCGTACTTTAAGTAGCAAATGTGTGCAGTAACTGTGAATGTCAAGAGAGAGTGTTGAAATTGACCGAGACTACGAATTGTCTGAAAGAGCGTCGTCGATTTGTGAAGCATGGCTAATACTATATGTATTACACAGAAGTAGCGGCATAATATTGAACGTGAGGAATAATAAGAAATACAAGAAATTCATGCACCCACAGATATATAAATATAGACAGAGTAAGTAGAGATTCAGAGAGCTCATAATCACCGTTTCGGGTTCATACACACAACTCCGTAATTGTTATAGTTGACAAAGTTTGTAAAAAAAATACCATGCATCCATAACACCTCTCGCAATCCGTCACAGTTAAATTATGGATTCTAAACAACGACGTGACATTGGACTACTAGGGAGACAAACGAAACTAGACGAGAATCAAGAAACAAAACCTACTCCACATAAGCACATTATATAAAACGACTCTTATTGAGTTGTGTCTGATGTGACTGAAGTAAGACATACAAGCAGTATGGATTTTAATGAACCAGACAATTAGTTCGGAATCCAAGAAACCGGTGAACCGAGGTGGCTTGTGTCGTGGAAGAGAGGTGCAGTGGTGAAGACAAAGAGCAGACGAAGTGGAGATAAGCTTGGTTTGGCTTGGCTTGTAAATTCTTTGCTTAGACTCGTTGAGTAAACCTATGCAGAAAAGTTAAGAGGTTCTTCAGATTTCGCATATCAAGCACAGACTAGAAAGACTTACGGACTAATACGGACACAAGTTTACGGGGTGGCAAAGGTCAAGTCAAAATCTTATTCGTACTATTGTGATGAGCAAGGTCATGTATGTGATACATCTAAATGTTGATTACAATACGCTACATGATAAATGCGAATTCGAAAAAAGGATGACTCCTGGTTGTCGTGTTAGTCGTGCCGCGGATTTGGACTAAATAAATTTGGACTTGCGGTTGTCGCAACTCACCACAAATGCGAAAACTCTCTAGGTTATATTACATTTGCGGGATGTCGTTAAAAATGAATGAATTAATGAAGCAATTCATCTATTTCACATGATCCACTTGAAATGAGTACAAGTTGAATTACAAAAAGTAAGCAGTTCTTGACTGACGCTGGGAACTCATTTGTAAAACCGTCTCGTGATAAATACGTTCAGAAACTACTCTCACTCTGCCGTTATACAGGTTAAAGTTGAAAGTCCAACGATAATCTCCGAAAGCGACTTCAAAATCTCGCCTTGTGCGCAGTCTTATAAAAATTAATAAACGGATAGGAGAGGTGTGAAGTTTGTTAAAATTCCATGACACAATCGATATTTCAAATGGGAAGACTGTAATCTTGTAAAGAGAAGAACGAATTGTACGCACAAGAACAATTTGTAAATATTACGAATTCAAGTGAGCATCCAGAGGTTACCAAAGTTTGACCATCTACCAAGTGACACAAAAAATAGTGACAACAAACAAGATTGACACGAGAGTGAAAGAGAGAAAAAACGGATAACAAACAGTACCAAAGGTGTCAACTGCATCGCATGAAAATATAGAGGCTACAATATAGAAACTAACTTTCACAATTGCTTAACGATACAAATGTGAGGTCAACTTGAGTCGTGCACGACGACGACAAACAGACGAAAAAATGAAAAAAGGAGGAGGATGGAGGGTGCATTAATTGGAGGAAGTAGGACAAATTGAAATCTCGGATGAATTCGAGCAAACAATTTCTTTACCCAACGGAGGGAGAGAGAAAGGCATACAATAATAAGAGAGACAGAATTTGTCATGACTAGTTTTTGCTTAGTTTCTGTTGGACTTACTTAAATGTTGTACTCTTGTTTGAAACGACAGAGCGGTACACAGAGGATGCCTTGGTAGATGGATGAGACGAAGAAGATGACGGTGGATGGTTGTGGAGGTGATGAGAGTTGGTGGAGGAGACAAGTTGTGTCCTTGTCGAGGGTGTGCCGTCGCCACTCGCGGTGGGGGCATTGTCCACCACGTGTTTGTGGCCCACTTGGTAACTATGAGTGCGCACTGAGGACCGCGTGGTGACACGCGTCGAGCTGACGACATTACTATTATGACTGACAGTTGGGAGGAGTTGGGGCTGAGTGGTGGTGGTGTTGTTGGTGGAAGCCACTTTCCCAAGGAGGGTGGAAGAGGTGGTGGTAGCGTTGGCGTTTGGAGGGAGGGACGGAACCACCCCTTTCTGGGCTGCAATAGCCTCATTGGCGTTAGCCAGTTTGTGGACATTGTGATTATCGGCGAGGTGAGATGGTGATGCTGAGTTGGCATTGAAATGATTCCGATTTTTTGCCCGGAGCGTGCGTGGACAGGGGTTATGCGAGTCCCGAGGAGCAGCCAGCCGAGTCAGTGACCGGGTCACTGGCCGGTTTACAGGGACTGTGGACCCCAGCCCGCCCGTTCTACTGCACAGATAATCGTTCAGGTTACGTTCGTCATGGTCAGTAGTGGTGGCAAGTGGCTTAGAAGGAGGAGGGGGCAAGTTCAAGTTAGAGGGAGCAGCGTGAGACTCGGAAGTGGCCAACATTGACACTTTCGACATTGTCAGTAGCCGTGCAGACCCACAGTTAGCGTCACGATATGGCCTAATTATTTTTTTATTTTGTCGCGAACCCCATTTTATCCCGTGAGAAGAAGAGCAGCAGGAGTGAGACAGAAAGAGAGAGAGAGAGAAAACATGAGATCAAGAGAAAAACCCAGGGTCAGTATCAATTGTACAACATTGTCAATACGCATATTATTATGGTTGCTGAAACACAGCTCGCTACCATTTCCATCAACATTTATAATGCCCATATATGGTAAGTCAACATTGTTCCGGGATTTGCGCACAGTTACATGAAACCAAGAGGGTGCTAATGGATTTGTACACACCAAACCAACACCAGCGAAAGTTAAATGGGTGATTAGGAATGCAAATCAAATGCGTACGTTTTAAAACGGGACTTGAAGCAAATCAATGAAGATTTCGCAAATGAAACTTTATGCTACACATGGAGAGCTCCACTTTTCTCCATCTACAGTAAATGGCAAACCAATTCTATCCGAGATGGCGAGGTTTCGTTAGACGGGCATGAGAGCTTGTCTTAAAATCTACTTCTTTTTTTTTACAAAAATCTACACACACACATGCCTCTCCAAGGGAGCTTGTATGTCATTATAAGCAAACGCGTTGAGAAAATAAAAAGTGTAAGCAGGAAATCAAATAAGAATTCAGAGGCGCCAAGTAAAACCTTGTTATGCTACAAGCCCAATTAATTTTGGAGAAGAATCACCACGCCAAGAATTTTTCCTATAATTTCCACAAACATTTTTGAACAAGGGAAATCGTTCTATCGTCTAACTCAAAAGCAGCAAATCATATAGTCATCGGTAGCAGTTAAAAAGTTTACAGCTCAAGGATAAACCTTCGCAGTCGCGGACTTCAAGAAAAAAGCAAAGCGACAGCACGATCGTTTCAGCCAACCGAAGGAAACATTAGAAGCATAATGTGAGCACATAAAAAACCCAGGCAAAGCACTCAAAAAGAAGCAAGAGTAGTAGTAAAGTCACCCAGAATAGCTGAATACTCCGTACACCTCAAAATCATGATAATCTGAGAAAAAAAACGGACACACTCGTGTGTTCCAGGGTATTGTCACCGTACCTTTTGCTGGAAGTGGACGATGGATTCGTCCCCGCAGCCCGTTTCAGTCGTGACGGGTCTCGATTACTGTCCAGCTGCTGTACATTTCTCCGCGAGCTGACGCCCTTCAGAGGTAAAAAGTTGCGACTCGGTCCAACCCCATTCCCGTTGTGATTATGGGAAGCTCCAGCTCTGCAAAGAAATAGCTCAACGTTCAAAAGCCACCCTAAAGGGGGAGCATTCAAGGGGGAGCGCAGAAGTCGAGGCCTTGCCACACAGTGCATAAAAGCGTCACATATAAAAGCGATGTTTCAAAACCACGACATCGTGATTGTGTACCGTGCTTTACAAAAAAATAAACGACAAAAGAAGAAGAAACGACGGAGACGCCTGTAAAATCACAACACAATTTGTCTTTCTTTCATTTGGAGCAGATTGTCACCTTGTGCATTATTGTATCATGCTTTTTATCTGAAATAAAATGTGCAATAAGAATAACGTGTAATGTGTGCTACATAATATGATAACCGTGTTCCACAAAGACTTGTAACATCAACGAGACAAACTGAAAGACACAGACAGATAGAGAGATAAAGAGAGTGAAAGAGAAACAAAAAAATCCTAGTTCTAACGTAAGTGAACTAAAAACTACATAATGTGCAGAAAAGTCTTTCGAGACTTTCTGTAAAAGTGAGAGAGAAAAAAAACCGTAACACCTCTGTTTTTTTAAATAAAAAAAAAACTTTTGAGAAGTTAAAAACGAGCATGCAAGAATTCGACGCAAGACTCGTGTGGCATTTTGTCGTTGCCCACAACTTTTGTTTTAAAAGGCAGTAGTAAATGGAGGTGGATTGACGTACTGTCGCATCGCCTTGATTTGGTTCAGCATATCACCCTGAGTAATCTCATTTTCTCCTTGGAGTTCTCCACCTTCGTCACGGGCACTTTCGTCCGGTTCCTCCACTTCTGGCTCGCCGGCCATACGCTGTGAATAAGGAAGACAATAAATTGGTGCTCATTCAAAAATCATAATCTGTAGTTTGATTTGCACTTCATACCCCAGCCTCCGGATCTTCGAGACGCATGGAACCAACTTGCTGTAAAATCGAGCGAACTCCGCTTGGGCTCACGTTGTTGTTGGCTGCGTTCGCATTTTCATCAATCATCGGCCTCATAGTGCCCTTCTTCTTGAGACTGTAGATGGGCCAGCGGAACCTGAGAGGTGAGTTTGGCATCCGATCTCTTTCCCCACGTTGCATTAAAAACTGCTCTTTCCTAATAACGGAAAAGGAAACGGTAACTTATTATGAAGCGATGTAATGAGCTCAGTGCTTATACTGATTTGCCCTCACCCTTCCAACCATTCTTGCTGCATTCCAATAACGGAGCCAGGCCTGCAGAGTCGAACCCACGCAATCGCCTCGCGAGCTGTGAAACCAAAGTGCTTGATGATGTAGCACCCTATCAGAGATCCTGTCCGTCCTAGTCCAGCTGTATGAAAGAAACAGGAAATCATTAAAACCCGTCATCATTCAAACACAGATCACATTACTGCGTCATTTGCGTCATTTCATTTCCTCCGAAGGATCAATACTCTTTGCCAACCTCCACCTTGACCTTTTCCTCAAAACACAACTAACAAACCGACGGTTTTGCCAAGAATGGTGACTTCTGCCAACAGTGCCAAGGAACATTACCATTAGAGTAGTTATCGACACAAAATGCGTTATTTCTTTTCAAGCCTCAAAATACCTATCGCATCTAGAGGAACTTTCTTTGATAGTTGCATGTACCTCGTAAAACTCGTACTCCTCAACGTCAAAATCAGCAAAGTCAAAGAACTTGCACTGTTGCGCTCTGTAAAGTCCATTGAATACGTCGAGCAACGTAATGTAAAAGGACGCAGTTCCAAAAGAGGCATCCCTGTCAACACAAACAATATAGCTTATTTGAAAATAAAGTGTTCTTTTAAAAGACAGCAGTATATTGTTGTAAAGACTTCAAAAAACTACCTGAAGGATACGAAGGGCGGTGCAGTGGGTCCAATCAGGCACCTATACGCCTCCTCCGGCGTTTTATTCATATAAATTATCTGCAAAGCCGTAACATTTGTTGAAATATAATCTCGTCGAGTTCAAATAAATTGGAGTTAAGTTACAAAGTAACATTTGCCGGAAAGGATTACCGAGTAGGCTCCCACCAGGAATGCAGCATTCACTCTCTTATGCGGATCACAGCTCGTGTAGTGAATGATTCGCTTGCGGTGAAGAGACGGGGCCTGTTGCGCAACATCAACGAGAAACTGTCATGAACTCTCACTCATCGATCATCGGTGAAGGACACTCTCAAAAGTCATGGAATCGCAAAGCAACTCCTGTTGCTTCATTTCCGGTGAGCAAATATTTCAAAAATTTGTACTGATGTGACATACCTTCAACTTCGAGTTCAGTTTTTGACAGTAGCGGTACAGCATTGCCAAATTGAGAGGACCAAAGTCCGAGTTAAAATTCTCGTATACCAGCTCCTCATCGATGGAGAAGTAGTGCGTGTTGTTGGTAGACTTGAGCCTGTAATTTCCTTTTAATGTTGCAAAGTACAGTCGATCTGCAGATAAATAGCAGAATGTCAAAACAATAATTTCATCTCACCCCATCGTCTTCAATATAAAATATAATGCGAGTGTCACAGTGGTCACGTACCCTTGATAATCTCAGCTGCGTAGAGGACTGCGCCTTCGCGAATTTCTTCTTCCGCCGGTTGCATGATTTCGCAGTGTCCTCGTCGTGTGTGGTTCAATATTCTGAAGGTGGAGACCGATCCACAGAGGTCACTCGTTCCTCTCACAAATGATGATGAGTGGCGAGATCCTTCTCTTTACTTCCTGCCAACAGACCACACAAACAACAACTTTTACAATTTTGTATACTTACATTTTTTTAATCAATATTTCATGACAACGTCCTCAGAGCGCTGACCAGGCCTCAGCTATTTACGTCATTGGAGGACGGTCAATTTATTCTACTGTTTTTATTCATTTCTTCTTTAAACGTGTTGAGCACGTGTTTGTAAAGCCACCGTTCCATACCTTCGTTAGGTTACGACCACCGTTTATTACCACTCATCGAATGTGCCAATATACTGTCATGAGCTGGCACGACACAATAATTCAACAATGCCTCTTCGGAGTTAATAAATTCGTTGGCAAAACTTCTCATAACCACTTTTTGTCAAAAGGTAATAATGGAGAAATTCGTAGTAATGCTATTATTAGTATGCATGCGTCTTTACCATTTTCGTATCCAATTTCTCCCATTTTGGAGATGCGTCACTAACAGTAGAAGAAGCTACGAGTGTCCTGGCCTCACAAACACACGACATTGTTTCATCCACTATTATTTATATACTGAGGCTAACATTGAGACAAGAGAGAGGCTTTCCACTCCAAAAATTGTGTCACTTTTTTTTCTGAGATTGCTCCCACAACACTCGAAACGCAAAAATCTTAAATTGGACTCGTATATTCCATACACAATAGTGAGATACGTCTCAAATACATTCGCTGGAGGTATTATATCCACCAGTCGTCTTACAAGTGTGTGCAACTCCACATAATTAAAGTGTTAGACCAATTACACCTTGTTCAATGTTGTTATTATCACTAGCCCACAAACAGAAGTGGGTCTCTCTGCCTCACTCTTTTTAACCTAAAGCCTTCCAAACATACACACACATATACATGTATGCCTATGGATTTGCACGGTGTAAATATGCAGGTAAAATGTGCACACAAGTTTTTATCAGTACTGCCACAAAGTCTCGTTAAGTTACTATGTGAAACGTGCACCCAGCGTAATGTGCAGCTCTGTTATGCTTACATTTTTTTGTGCACACACACTTGACTCTACATTGTAACCTCAGACGAATGGTTTCTTCCCACCGTCGTCACATACCATGTTTTTTAACAGATGCTCGATTTTTTTTCAGTATCCTCACATCGTCTTTTACTCCGTCTTAGAAGAAAGCCAGCTTCCCATAAGATGCCTACTAATCAATCCTCTTACTATAGAGTCCCAAAATGCAAGTCTGGGGCAATGTGAAACTCTCATTTGCAAAAACAAAACCTTGCCTTGAGAGTCTAGTAGAAAGGCAAAGAGAAAGAGAATTAGAATGAAACATCCCTACTGCAAACGATACACTTCAAAATCACGCCGACTTGAGAATGGTTTTTTTTATACATATAAGTTCATATGTGACGTCCGGGAGTGTGTGCTGATGTGAGGATGTATGGAGGTGAAGCTGGCGACGATGACGATGATGATCATGGTTTTGTGATGGGTTGCTAGGCTGGAGCAGAGCTTGCTCAATGTGTGAGTATAATATATGACTACCAATATGAGTTCCACTCGCCTCTGCTTTCTTGCCTTAGAGTTTTCTTTTTAAAATCAAGTGCATAGAAATGTGGAGCGCTTAATAGTTACTTCAATTCTTGCATTTGCAAAGCGCACACACAGGAAAGATGCTATGCATGGGTTTTGCCACACATTTGACTCTAAAAAATTTCCCAGCATTTACAAATGAGAGAGAACAGGAAAAACGTATGAAAATGTGTAGGAATATATATGCACATGAAAAAATCTGGAAACAATTTTGTTTGACTACTAGAATGCTCCTAATTTTCTAAGCTAAATGAAAGTACGCAAAAAGCTATCATAATATAATATTAGTATAAAAACTCACCGCCACCCGCCGTCGCAGTAGAGATTGACGTGAATACGAACTGCAAAGACTTACATGTGCAGAGGGATATTATGTCGTGCAGGTTTTATTAAGTATGTGTTCTAATAGCTGCTCAAGACTTCTTCTGGCATTTAAACCACCTATTGACCCATTTCGTTATCGGCAATCCCCTCAAATATAACAATCTTGACGCGACTCTCTATTTCTCTTGTAATAAAGTACTTTTTTTTCGCGAACAATTCTGCCTAAGAACAATTACAACTTTGGGTGAAAATTGGCATTGTTCGATTTTTTACGACTCAGTAGTCACAATTTCTTTTGTATTTTGTCACGTCGACACCTTTTGACGTCGTGGCACAGTGAAACAATGAGCGGCTTTCTCAATTGAGGTTTGGTGAAAATGGGCTTTTCAAAGAATTGAATGTGCTTTGTCTATTCAAAAGTTAAAAAAGTTGGCAAGCGTGTGAAGTAAAGGTCTTCAAACTATGACCTCCGGTCACTCTGCCCAGGGGTGTGGACCTTTAGAGCGTCTTCTCCAGAGACAGCCCAAAACGAAAATGCATGCCGACAAGATGGAAAAGCACAACTTTAACACAGAACCAATAATGCCACACACACACTCTTTATAAATGAGCAGCACGGTGTGATGATGATGGATTCACATTAATTCAAATCGTACATGTCAAGGACAAAACCAGAGAGAGAGAGAGATTTCCCAATGAAAATTAGCTGGAAATGGGATTTCTTCTTTTTTCGATAAAAATCAAGCGATTGTGAAACGACCGGATGAGACACCACAAAAGTTTATTAAATGACAGTTTTTTTTGTCATTCCTCGCAACTCCGTGCTGCCAGGTATAAAACCTTTTTCGAATTCAGAGAGCGATGGAAGGTTGCGAAAAAAGATGTTTAATATGATTTACCTCTCGGTGAGGCTGCCTTTTGGTTTCCACACACTACTACACCTTTGACCGTAGTAAGTTTAGGAGTGCAACTAAAAAAATGTAAATATATACTAATCTCCTGACTTCACAAACACACACACTCACTCACTCACAATCAGTCTATGATGATGATACCCTCTATTTTCCTTCCTTTTGGTGAGCTACAAATTATTATCGTTTTAATGCACCATGAAGGATGATGTATCCCCTTATCGCCTACATTTCGTCTCTCTTCGCTCACTCGCTGTTTTTTTTGCAAATCTCTATCTATATGGTAATTACTCTATTCTTTCGCATCTCTCTCAACCTCAACCTCAACTTGTCAACCCACACACAGACACACACGTAAAAAAAATTGGGGGATGAAATGGCTCGACAGACGTACTCACATATTAAAAATCGCTCGTCTGCAAATACGATTCTCTCCTTTGGAAAATTACGCTGATATATCAACACACAAGTTGAGCGTCCTCGTCAACGTCTCGTCGCTCTCTTGTAGTAATCTTGATTCGTGCTTTTTTCTAAACTGAAAACACAGCTCTTTACAGCTCATCCTTGTAAATCTGTTTGCGAAAAGTACCTGGCTTTGTTTTTCGACTGAACTACATGGAGAACTGATACTCTATGTATATAGGTTAAACACTTACATTTAAACGGTTATTATTATTATTAATAATGGGAATCCTCTTCGGCCTCTTCTCCACTCAGAGTGAATCTGCGAGAAAGTGAAATAGAAAGAAATATTGATATGTTGCTAGGTCCGTATATGGATGTATGTATTGAAAACAAGGTGAATCCTTACAGATTTCTCGGCTTGTTAATGACATGCGTGAATGTGACAACAGGAAGATGCATCTCGCCACAAACAATACTGGAGAAAATCTATTTGGATGGAGAAGACATTACAGCACACCGACGGTGTATGTAAATAATGTGCTTTTTAATGGTGATAATCTCGCTGGCTCGAATGATGATGTTGACTTGGAGGAGTTTTTAGTAAACGGACAAAAAAAAAGTAATGTGCACTGCACCCTCACTCGCACACAACCTTACTCGTCAACAAGAACACACGAGGATACTAAAACATTTCGATGCAGAGTGGGCTGTTCTCTCGGATCTCACTAAAATTCGTTTCATAAGGTTGAAACGTACATTATACATGATATGATTGTGGTGTGTGTTGTTGGGGAACTTGTTCGTCGTTCGTCGTAGAGTGAAAAGGATCAACGAGTTTTGCGTATATGCCTGTCAAGGAAAATCCTTTCAATGCTTTTCAAACTTTTGGAACACGGTTGGAGTCGTGCATTATTAGGATGTCTATGTATCCATGTTCACTTTGAGACCCACATTTGAGACGTGAGCGAGTGGATGGAAACAAGAAAATATTGTGTGAGTACATAATATGGAGGCAGTAGGCACAATATATTTCTCTTGCGCTGTCCATTTTCTCCATTTGGGTGAGATCGTTATGACGATGATGATCATCGTGTCGCCGTCGTCGTTACGAGCTGCGTATTGAGTAGACGTGTGCAAAATTCGAAAAAACTTTAATCTCGTATCTCGCTCGCTCGGGATTTTTAAAATTTGCCGAGACTCGCTCGCTCTCGTCTCGGGAATCTTAAAAAACTTG